>VHZZ01000475.1:90483-132060 GCA_009801015.1 Silene noctiflora | reverse complement strand
TAAATTATAAACTATAAATTACTAAAATTTTCAGTAATGAAAATAATTATTACTGTAGATAATAATTTGACACCTACTTACTATTAGTTTCGTGACAAAAAATAAATTCATTAAAAAATATTACAACTTAACTTAATTCTATTTGGTTAATTGTCCATTTCAATTTTTTTTGTTTCATATAAAAAAATAATGGAATGAAATATTAAATATTAATGAAGTGAAGATTTAAAAATTTTAGATAATAAACTAAAAAAAATAAAAACTCTATATACCGCGCATTGCGCGGGATCTATACTAGTTTATGATTAATGTTATTAGATGACAAGTGGATTAAAATTGATGTACGTAACCAAACTACTTATTGAGAGCATTCCCAAAATAAAAAGGTAAACAAAAAGACTGACCGACTAAGATATCGAAAAATGGACACCTGATGCAACAAGTAAAAGAGCTACTGGCATGAGAATTACAACTGAGTAGTTTATGAGAGTCATTCTTAACTAGTTTAGAAGTGCAATAAATGCACGGTATATATAGTTTTTATTTTTAATAAATTATTTATATAATAATGATATCTCTTTAATTGTTCATCTTTCTCATTATTGTATTTTTCTTTGAGAAAAAAAAAGGTTGAAACTGAAAATTACTCATGATCATTAAGTAATGGGCTGAAATGTATTTCAAAGAATATTTTTTATACCCCAATGCTAATGATTCCAATATGTAAATTCTCTCAATTTTTTTTTTTGTCAAGGAAGTAATGAATAGGTAAGTCATTTTCAAATAATAGCATCAGTAAAAGATTTAGTAATTTATAGTTTTATATAAATTTTATTTATATTTTAATTAAAAGATTATATTTTAAAATTTAGTGAAAATAATAATTTTGAAGCAAAAATAATAATTTAAATGAAATAATTTGAAGCAAAAATAATAGAAATTATTAATTTCCTTATTTAGTAAATGCACTTAAATTGTCATTAGCTTCCATATTTAAGAAGATGCTTTTTGGAGGGAAAAACTTTATGACCACCTATTCTTTTAGTATATAAGGGATAGGATGATAAATGTAATATCATGGATATTGATCGATTATGCAACTATATACGATGTTATGTTATTCTTTAAATTGAATTGGTTATTTTCATGATCGATTTTACAATTTATGGTCTTTATTTATTTAAAACTAAAACAGAGAAATCGAAGAGGTATTATGTCTCATTTAAAGTTAATAAATAAAAACAAATTTCACGTCATTACATTTTACAAACCACAAGTCAAGATCTTTGCATGGATTTATAACCCTAAACAATGATTCGTGACAAGTCAGTTTTAACAGACGTATCTGATTTTAATTGGTTTATATTTGGTTTACATTAAAGAGAACGAAGTGTTATAAGTCCTCCTAGAACAAATTATTTGAATTTGACCATAATTGGAATTGTCTTGATTCAATCGATTCGACTTAAATGTGATTGTCTCATGCATACAATATCCCTAAATAATTTGATAGCTACGCGCCTATACACCCGAGAATAATTTATACCCAAAATAGTCTGATTTATCCTACCTTAATTCTTACACCCAAACTATCTCAACTCGCACTCAACCGGGTTAATTTGCTAGGCATGTTTATCTTTTTTTTTTATGAGGTAAAAAAACTAGATTGATGCTCTGAGATAAGACCAATCTATTTCATCCTCTCGGATGATAGGGGTGAGTTGAAGTCACCGGCTTTCAAACCACCTCGAAAGAAATGAACAAGAATGTCCAACCGAGGCCATAAAGTCAGCAACCTTATTAGCCTCACAGAAGTAATGTTTAACTATTACTTCATCGAAAAAATTAAGATCTAAATTTACATCTTTAATAATACTCGAAATTTCCCATGGAATTTGCCAAGTATTTCGAATAGAGTTAACAACACAAAGATTATCTCTTTCAATAATCAGCTTTGAAATTCCTAATAATTTAACTGCTACTACACCTTTTTTTAAAGCAAGAGCTTTTACAACGAAAATGTTAGGCATGTTTATTGAGTACTCCGTAATCATGTTGTACCTAAGTCCTAAACCATTAAAGAGTGGTCAGATATATATAAGATGAATCAAATTGATCCGGCTCAAAACCATTTCAAACCCAACAACTCACCGCCACAAGTCGACACAAACTCAAAATGACCGGCCTGTAATAACGAGAATAACACAACCAAAAAAAATGACTCGACTCAACTCGACTCGAATCGACTCAATCTAAACTAATTGGTATCTGAATAAGACAGTAGCAAGAAAATCAAAGCGTCTCCCTTGTGACGGGTCGGTATTTGTGACGGGTAATGCCACTCACAAAACAAATAAAGCAAAAGGTGGGGGCACCCCTCCACTTGCTTTCCTCTCTCCTCTCATGGGTCATTTGTGAGTAAAAGTGGTACCCGTCTTTTCAAAGTGACGGATACCTTCCGTCACAAATGAGAATTGCCCCAAGAAAACATCAAAGAATTGAAATTGAAGAAGTTAATTGAATAATAACGTACAAATCCCATTCTCAATGCTTGACTTTAATCTTTAATGGTGCATTCAATCTCGTTTATATAAGCTCGATTAAATTTGAGTCCGATTTTAAACACCCTCTTAGCTTCAATTTAGCTGGTAAGTTCTTCTCCCTCTTGTTTTACTGATGATTTTACTGAATTCAAGGTTTTTGGGTATTTCTTAATTGATCTATTTACTGTTATTGTAGAACCAATAATTTTCCTCATACCCAGATGAATGAATTAATTATGGTATCTTTATATCAATGTTTGTGATTTCTGTTTTATTAATTAGAGAATTAAACAAACAAGACAGTTTTAGGGTTTGAATGAAGTTTCCCAGATCAATTGTGATTTGGGTTTTCTGTATTAGACCAGTGATCTGGAGCTATAATTACCAACTATTTGACCCGTTATGTCCGTCTTAAATAAGAATTTGTGGATTACTTATTCTTTGAATCTTTATATCAATGTTTGTGATTTCTGTTTTGGGGTTTACAGCCTGATCAAGTTATTGGGGTAGAGATTGTATTAGGGTTTGAATAAGGTTTCCTCTGATCAAGTGTGATTTGGGTTTTCTGTATTGGAGCATAGAGCTATAATTTAGTGTTAATTTTGTGCATGTTTTTATGGGTTTTATGTGTTCCGATTTCCGTTTGTATTGGAAGCGAATAATTGATTAGCTTTGGCTTAGGAATAGGATGGAATAACGCAAAATGACTCGCAAAGTCGTTGGGGGTTCCTTTATATTGTATAGTAGCAATCAGTCAATTGAGTCGTCAGCTCATTTTTCATTGTGGGTCATTGAGGAACAACCATTGCATGCTTGATACTCCCAATCCGTTATACAAGAGAATTTGAGGTACCTGGAGTTGCATAATGTTGTTGTCAAATTTTCAAGTGTGGTGTAATTACCTGGCTAGTGTATGGGTAAGTGATACAGACTTTGTAGTTGTTACCTGTGTATGAGACATGACCAATGGAAATCTGTAAACTATGCTGTGTTTGGATTTGTTTCTGTAAACGATGTTGTATACTTGTGTGCATAATTGAATTGGACTGGTAGGTTAATGTGTTTTGTGGTATATCTAATGATTCTGATGAATTCGGATGGGATATTGGGATATGGTTTTTGGCTTGAGAAGTGGCAATGGTGGCCATATGAGTATATGACGAAGGACTAAAGGCGCAAAGTTAATTGATTTGGTTGCTTTGATGGTTTGACAACTTGTGAATCGTGACACAGTTTGTACATTATACTCTTGGAGGCTTAGGAGTAGACCAAGCACAACACATGGAAAAGCACCCTAGGGGATATCTAATATTTGAGTTGTTTACTTTGTGTGTGGATAAGTAGTACAGAATAATAAACTGGTAATTACCCGGGGGGGTATTTAATGGTTCTCGCACTTACCTGTTCATGTCTGTAATGGACTGTTCAGCTGATTTAGAAGGTCAAACATGGCTTTGATTTTTGAAACCTTCGAAGCTAATGCTGCAATTGATGTTAAGACCTTAAGGTGATATTTGTTTGGGGGTGGATTTTGTTTTAAGTATTTATTCTCTTATTCTATTTCACTGTCTCCTGTTATCGAGGAGCATTTCGCCCTCCTGGAAGCATTAGCCATACCATTGTGATTTGTTGAGTAGCGCAACTATTTGACTGAGACATTATCCTTTGCATAGTTTACTATTTCTGTACCAAATTTACGATGACCGCTGGAAACACGTTTTGTGAAAGGTTACACGAGACGCGTCTAAAGAGAACAATACTTCTTAGCCTGGAGTGTGAGCTAACAGTAGATGTTGTGTCTTGAAATCAATATTTTACCTTTTATATTGTCTTTTTGAAGGTGAGTGTTTTTGCACATGTTATAGTAAGAACATTCAAAATCTTCGCTGGCCCAGTTTTTGACGGAAATTATTATGCACTTGGTCCAAATATCTATCTGTTGCTCTATGTTGATGTTATCGTGGTCTCCATTCTTCAGATTATTAACTCTCATTCCCTCTGATTCGAAGTGGTTGTAGGTTGAAATGTTTATGCTAGGCGTCCCCTGCATTTTACCTATTGGTGTGCTATGGGCTCTGAATCTAACATTCCCATCTTTCTAAACAAAATTGTATGGCTCCCCTCTTATTCTGCGTGAGACAACTCCATACGAGTGAAATGTGATTGATATTAAGCGAATTTGTTCACAGAATCAAAGATCTTTGGAGGGCAATTGGGTCAGTCTTTGACTAGCATGATTCTTACGATTCTCCTACCTCTCATCTCAGTCATAGAGAGGGTGTTGCAATTTTGACTATGAAGCCTCTTTTCTTTGTCCCTTTGATATCTGTCTTTTCTTTTCCTCCTTCGTCTTCTCTTGCTCTTTTCGGGGTTCAGAGAGCGGACCAGGACTTCAGGAGTAGACGGCAGCGTGTGGAAGAATATTTGCCCTGAACATGGCACCCACGGAAAAACCTTGACCATCTCATGTGTTGAAAAAAACTTCCTAGATATTATGAAGGTTGCTAAATTTGTTTCACTTGAATGTATGATTTGCTCTATGAAATCCCTATTTGAGACTTGATCTCCTAATAGGGAGTTTTATACTTTTATCAGGATCTTGGTCAGGTCGCCGTAAATGTGGGTAAACCCGTCTCAAAATGTGGTTGTAATAGCCTCAAAACCTTTAAGCCGGCCCAGATTTTGTACCGTGTTTCCTATATTCTGACCTGCATGTACTATCTTTATAAAAATGTTTCAGGTAGCATTAAGGAGCTGCGTAATGGCTGATGGTGGTATTCGAATCAGTGAAGGCTTAATTTGCCTACTGGTGGAAGATGATGAGAAGTCGAAAGGGAAAACAAAGCCGAGGACACCGAGAAAGTCTCGCTCGTCACCGAAGCGGACACATCAAAAGCAGGTTCCAACTGAGCCTGAAACTCAGAAGGGAGCTCCTACAGCTAAATGGCCACTCCAATCACCATTGTTTTTTCCCACACCCCAGCTACCAACATCTTCAAAACCCGAGTTAGAATCAGTTCAGTCTGTCTTGAAGGAGAGTGAAAACGTCTTACACAAAGCGCAAAAACATGAGGAGAACATGGTCAAAGAAGTGACAGAGAGAGCAAAAGAACTCCATGAGAAAGAATTCAAGCTTCCACAGCAGAAAACCGTTATCTGCCAAATTGAGAAAAATGCTTGCTTGGAATGTTACAAGGAGTATGTCAATGATCCCCTCAAATGCTCTACTGTTGTCAGCAGTTATCAAGAATGCGTTCGCAGAGCAAGAAAGCAGGTGCAATTTCCCAGCTCATAGAACCTCTTCTCAGTGCGTATAGCCAAGGTTTTCTCTCACACTAACCGTCATTTATTGTTGAAATGGGGTCTTTTGTGGTGCAAATGGGTAATAATTGCTCGTATTCCTCCGTGTCTCCAGGTTATGGGCTAATTTGTTCTTGACTTATAAAATTGTCCATGTTTTGGGCTTGATCATGACATTATTGACACTCAATTCAGGTACCATCTTTGTATTTTGGTTGTGAGTATTACTCGTTTGGTTTCCATTTAGTTTTAGATCCCTACCTTAGTCTCCAACTCTTGCCACCTCTCTCGGCTTAAGTGGACCTGGCAAAACCGATCAGGCCATGTTAGGTTCGTGTTCATGTCAAATGTAAACCCAAACTCACCCGTCTATTTTCTGTTTTTTTACTCATCCTCGGCCCATATGAAGATTTTTGCTCTCCTTGTTTTGATGTCCGTATCACCATCAGAACGAAGCTTAATTGTATACGTCCTTTCCCCTCACATGTTTTGAAAACCGTGTACAATCAAATGGAAATGTGTATAAACTATCCAAGATTCCAAGACCCTACTTTATTCATCAACTGATTGGCTAATCCTTCCAATCCAAGGCCAATGGTTGAAACTCCGGTCCCCTTGTTGGCTTCTTGCTTACACCAAGATTCGTCATTGTAGGTAGTTAAGCTCGCTTGGTAGACAATAGACAACGACATTCTAACACACACACTTTGTATTTTAGGGTATCCGACACCTAAACTTGAATCAAGTAATTTGATATAAACGTGTTTTATCAAGTTTGGTCGAGTTTCGGAAAGTGTCATTCATAAGATTGTGCAGTTTTGCTTGGCTTGTAGTCCTAAATAGTGCAAGTTTTGTAACCAAATATGCCACCTTTTATTCTTGTATTATATATAATAATAATTGCATGAGATTGACAAACTTCTAGTAGGTTGAGGTCATTCATTTGTAGTGTAGCTTTGAATATTTTCGATGAAGTCAAATTAGAACACAGTTAGCACATTAGCCGATTTTTAGCATATTCAAGGGTTTTAGCATGTTTGACCAATCAATATGTTAATTTTAGTGTTTGGTAAATCGCATATTGAAAAACCATATCTGGGGCTAATATGTTTTTTTTTTTTTTAAGGAAAAGGTCATTTCATTAATAAAACGCCAAACGGCATTTATAAAAGATAGGTATAATTGAAAACAATTCTAATAGAAACCAAAGGACAAATTCTTCCTGTAAAACTACAGATTTCAAAACATGATATGACATTTCGGCTCGTCCTTGTATCGCTCTCTTCATGTAGCTTTTAAGGGGATCCTTCGTTTGATTCATTGATGGAGAAAATTTACCTTTTGCTGGCACCATAGATCGCTGACGAATAACATATATCGATTGTAGAGTCGTATGGGGAATAATCAACAAATCGCTCTTATCTATATTTCCAATAATACTAAATCCTAGAAAGACCAGGACTGAAAAAACTCCGAAAATAGAGACAGACAAACGGATCTCACCAAAAGGGAGACTTTTATTGATTAATTAATAATATTTCATACTAGTAATTGATAAATAAAGCTAATAGAGGGGCTTACCATCGATTAATGGTCGATAGAAGCCCAATATTTGATTGATGGTATTTGAGGTTAATATGTTGTTTTACAATATGCTGTTTACTCCAGCTATTAGTTAAGCATATTGTAAAATAGGAAATTTTATTTCATTTTACAAATAAAACTAACAATCTACTAATCGTAATCTGTCAATTACCAAACACTCAAATTAATTCTGCTAATTATAATACGATAGTCAAACCTTCTAATAAAAACCGTTATTTATAATTTGCTTATGCTAAAATTAATCCGCCCTTTAACCAAAAAGGGCCTATATCTGGATGAAACAAATATTTTGTTACTTCGTAGGCATTTTACTTTTGCCCTCATTTAGTATATTTGATCCGTCCTAAGTCTAAGACGAATATTTTTTGTTCCGTATTAAACAAGATTTTGCTATTAGAACAATTGGTATCATGGTATGTAAGTACCTAATTGGTAATTTAGGAGTAGTTTGTTGGCAAAGTAGTGTACCAAATACGGAGTATGTAAATACCAAACGCATTAATATGTGATTATTAAATAGGTCTAAGGTAGTTCCTTTCGGTTAGAGGGTGGTGTCCAATTGTCCATGCGAGACTTTTTCATGGTTGTCACGTTTTGATTTGGTGGGAAACTGAGAATCTATTTGTTACTGCGGTTACGATTATTTGTTTACTTTGGATTAAAGTAATTTATAAAGGAGAAAAAAAAGGTAAATGAATAATTGGATAGAGAGAGTAGACAAACCATTTGGGTATTATAAGTCTTATTTAACGCGGTTTGTGGAATATTATGGTAAATTAGATCACTCAGATGCATAAGATATTATACAATTATTGTACGGTGTATAACGGTCTTGTGTGAGACCAACGGTTTTTGTAAGATAACTAATGGTTTGATTTGGATTCGTGTTATAATCACGACAATACATGAGTCTCAAATGAGATCGTTATACACGGTACAACAATTCCTTTATGTCTTATACTCTTATCCTAGAGTTTGAGTTTTTTTTTAATTAGGATTTTCTTTTCCAGGCCCTAAAATGAGAGCAAAGATTTTCGTTTAAGATGGGAATACCGTCTTTAAACTTTAAAACATGGCAAATGGATACCTATGGCAAGCCGAGTTGCCTAAGAATTGCCAAAAACGTGTTCCGTGTCCCTACTATCACCATATGGTATCTCCGTCTTAAGCAAGACCTGAAACAAGAAATCATTGATCACATGCACTAAAATTGAGAAGAAAAAGAAAGTGAAACTAAAAAGACATCCACAATCTCAAAGCATGACTACACCTTTACACTAGAGTACTATACCTTATGCCATTATGGCCCCAATTGGTTGGAGAAAAGCCTTATTCCATTGCTTTTAACCCAAAAAGATAAAGAAAGTTCAACCCATTTTAGTGTCATTTGGTATAATTCAATCCGTTTTAAACTTGTGACGGAATCACAAGCAAGTCTAACTGATACCTTATGGCCCTAATTGGTTGGAGAAAAGCCTTATTCCATTATTGCTTTTAACTAAAAAAGATAAAGAAGATTTACAACAATGTGAAGCATTTGCAGTTTTTGCTCTTTATTCCTCTTCATCATGAGTGCACTACTACATCCTACTTTTATAATCTATTCTTCCTTATCCCTTTTATAGTTTTATCTAGATCTACCAAGCTTATGTGTTTCACTATTTGATTAATTTACTCTTCAGAAAATGCACGCGGTGTTCTTGAGGTTTGCTTTTTTGCCCGAAATACCCAATTTTTTATCCGGAAAACTTTAAGAGGTCATAACTCGTGTTTACGAGTCCAGAAAGTGATAATTTTTTTTTTTTTCAAATTGATCATCTTTCCGAAAACCTACGACTTGAGAAGATCTTTTGTTGAGTTTGGAATTCGTGAGAATCGTGACCTAGAGATATGGTCACTCAAAGTTTGTTCGGTCAAAAAAAAATTGACACGTAATAACTCCTAGCCACGGGATCCAAATACGATAATTTTTTTTTCAAATCGTAGTTCTTGGAAAGATGATCGATCTAAAAAAAATTATCACTTTCTGAAATCGTAAATACGAGTTATGACCTCTTAAAGTTCCCCGGATCTAAAAATTGGGTATTTCGGGCAAAATATCAAACCTCAAGGGCACCGCATGCATTTTCAGTTTACTTTTTTACCTTTACTAAAGGTTAATATGATCATGACTAGCTAGATTTTGAGCTCATAGAAAGGATTGAGCTTAAGAAGTTAATGTGAAAAGAAAATGTAAGAAGTAAATTTCACTAGAGAATCCATCAATTTAAATCACTAGTAGTCATTTAGTTCGTAAGAGAAATTGCAGTTTTAGAGAAGTAGAAATTCGCATAATTAGGTACAGTATTTCACATGAATCGGAAGAAAGTCGTTTGATTGGAATATAGCTAAAAAAGTTTGACAAAAAATCTCATTTACATGAGGTTATAAATAAGTAATTTTATTGCTAATGCCCGCCTGGTTTGGTTCGTGTTTCAGAGAAATAGAAATCTTATTATTATGCATTTCACATAAATAATTTTATTTGGTTAGAATAAAGACAAAAAGAAGTTCGACAAAAAATCTTACTTACGCGAAGTTATAAATAAGCAATTTCCTCCATTATGGAGGTATTAAAGTGTTCTTATATGATTACAATTTATTGTGATTCGGGAGAACAGCCTTTAATTTTGTAAATTTCATAAATTTTAATTCATGTATTTTAGAAAAAGTAACCAAACTAAAGTAACTTTTATGTATCAACATTTTTAAAGTGATAATTATTGTTTTAATTATCAAAAAGTTAGAATCTTGTATTTACTTGCATTTTGAGTCATGGGATGTTTGCTTGAATTAGTCTCTGTTTGGTAAAATTATATGAAAAAGTAGCGAAATCTAAAAAAGTAGCTGAAAACTGAAAAGCTAAGCGAAACCTGAAAAGGTAACTGATAAAGTAGCTGAAAATTATGAACTGATAATGTAGCTCATTATATAAAAAAATGTTTGGCAAACTAACTAAAAAGGTAACTGATTTTGATGAATTGACATAAAAGGATATGATAATTATTTAATAGTATAGATTTAAGGGGTAAAAAGGGAAATTCAAATCAAATCAGGTACCTGAAATCTCAAATGCTACTCTAGGTAACATTTCATTTCAGGTAGCTTATTTGGTTAAATAATCTACTTGTCAAATGCTTATAAACAAATAAGGTACCTAAAATTTTGGTCAAATAAGTTCCTTTGACCAAATCAGATATCTGAAATGTCTTGCCAAATATAGCTTTAAGCTCCCATCAAGCTTGAAAATTACACTTCATGTCGTGGTCGATATGAATAGTACACGTCACGTTTATATTACTAGATTGAGTAAGTCTTGCTTAAGACGGGTCGGATCTTCAAACGGTAAAGACCTCTAACAATATGAGTAGAGGGGACAAGGTGGGCCACCCCCATGTGCTCACCCCACTTGCCCTTGATGGGTCATTTGTGAGAGGAAATGGTATCCGTCTGAAGATTTCAGACGGATATGACGGTCTGAAATAAGAATTGGTGTACTAGATTATATGATTGATAAATATATTCAATCTTATCATTACTCAAATTAACTTTAGTCTTTCACCTAAGAGTTTGTAAATTTGTTTGTGCCGAAATAAATAGATTGGATAACAGATGATTGAACCGGGTACAAGATTATAATTAAACAAAAACTTAACAATTCAAAAGCCGACGTATGAAAGAGTCTTATATGAAAGAGCTACATAGTTCTTAGTTTTTAAATTTAACAGCGTTCGTATTGACCTAACCTATACAAAATTAACGAGTTATTCTTCTGTCCTACTTATTTGTTTACTTTTTATATTCTTTATGATGGGTATTTAATCAAATGTAGACAAAACATTAGGACAAAAGGAGTATATCTACACACAAATTCCTTGATCATGCAACCCAGATCTAGGAAAATGACCAAGCACCACCAAGTGATATTGAGTTCAAATCGCTATAATTACACAATTTATCCTTTAACATTTACAGAGTAGGTAATAACACCCTAAAAGCAAAAGTAAACCCTCCTAAGCAAATAAGCATCATCGTCATAAAATAATACTCTGTATCAATAATCAAACATGTCTTAACCTAGTGATTAATATAGAGGTATTCTAACAATAAATCACTAACCTTTATCCTACACTCGTAAATAATACTCCCTCCGATCTAGACATATGGTAACACTTACCTAAAATGGATGAACCACACCAATGGTAACATACCATATTTGACATGAAAAATGACTAAATTATCCTTACATCCACTACCTATTTACAACTTTACCATCCACTCATCCACTCACCAACTACATATTTAATCCACCTAAATTAATGTGGCCCCAATCAAAGTTTCCTACTTTACCCCTCACTTTTCCACATTTTCTTAAATAACCACTTTTTTCCTACGTTACCATTTGTCTGGATCGGAAGGAGTATAATATAATAATAATAATATCAATAGGTCTACAAACATTAGCCCCCAATATGGTTGACAATTGACACGTACATGATACATCCACAAGAATTTACGTACACAACCAACTATATATATAAATATATATATTTTTTTTTTCTTTTTTTTTTTTAATCTAACTTCTTGATATAGTTGGCCGGCATATTGGACCCCCTCATATATAAACACTACCAACACATTAAAAGTTTTAACACACCAAACTACTATTCCTCCTCTTCAAACTTTAAAGCTTTAAACCAAAAAAATAAAAATAAAAAATCCTTAAATTTTCAAAAAAAAAAAAAACAATCACTACATGCATTGTAGTTAGCATGAAACACAACACTAATACCAAAACTATTGGTATTCTTCAACTTCGTCATTAAATTTTTTGACCAGCCGTTTACCTCTTCAAACAAAAGACTCACGACAGGAGTCTTATATAATTATGGGACAAAAGATTAATGTGGCATCCGGAAAGATGACGCAATTATGCCGGAAAATAGTCCACGTTAATATAAAGTGGGGTCTACTACGGCGGATTTTACGGTATATATGGGGGAGTATTATTGGTTGTTCACGAGTTAGGAAGCCTAACTCGCCGGGTCATTATCGGCGTATTGGGCGGCCGAATTTTCCGGCGATGGTGGACGAGGTTGAGATTGTTGAGATGTTTGATGGGTATGAATCGGATTCGGATTTGGTTCATCTTAAGATTAGTTTGTTGGGTGATTGCCAAATTGGTAAAACTAGTTTTCTGGTAAGTAACGACTCGTTCTGTGTTATACGACGGTCTTATATATAATGTAATGACACTGTTACCGTAACTATATCAAACGTAAATTATTGACTGAGATAGAATGAGTACCAAATATAGTATTTAATTTCCTCGGGTTTTTACTTTGTTAATTATTCTCTCCGTCTCAGTCATTTGTATTAACTCTGCGAAATGGTGTAGATTAAATATGTAGGAGAAGAGCAAGAGAGGAAAAGTTTGGAAATGAAAGGATTGAATTTGATGGACAAAGTTATGATTGTTAGTGGTGCTCGAATAACATCTACCATTTGGGATGTAGCCGGTAATTATTCTTTATTTTTCGACATAAAAAAAGTTCGATTTCATTGAAACTTCCTCCGATTCTTTACGTTTTCTTTAATTGTTAAGAGTATATAATCAAATGTAAAGAATCAGATGAATCGTTAGTTGGAAAGGTAAAATCGTAAAAGTCGTTTGGACCGACAATTGATATAATTTGGTGGATGAATGTAGGTGACAATGATTCTGTACATCATATTCCAATTGCTTGTAAAGATGCAGTTGCAATTTTGTTTATGTTTGATCTTACTAGCAGATGTACCTTGAATAGGTATGAATTACTTTACTCTGAAAATTGTCGGTAGGTCTTCTGAGAGACGGTATCTCAATATTCTTATAAACGTGATTAATTTAGTTGATTTGAAAGTTTATTAATTTAGTGAATGATTATTTGTGTATTTGCAGTGTAATTGGTTGGTATAATCAAGCAAGGAAGTGGAATCAGGTACAACATATACTCATTTCATTATTCTCCCTGTCCTTGTTCGTGTTTCAATGAATAGTTTACATTTGCTTTATCAAGTGAGAGAAGGGTAAATTATTGACTAAAACGGAGTATAATTTTATTTACTTCAATAATTTATTAGACTACATTCAGGATTAGTTGTTGGATACATGGAAGTTTTAAATTCAAAAATTCTCATTGAAGACGGACACTATCCGTCACAAGCTGAAGGCGGATAGTGCCCCTCTCACAATATACAAGTGACACTATCTATAGGGTGCTCCATTTGTCCCCCACTTGCCCTCCCACTTGCCTTATTGTGAGAGGGACACTATCCGTCTTCAGCTTGTGACGGATAGTGTCCGTCAGAACCAAGACGTTTTGTTTTAAATTTGTCGGACCCTCCTTTAAACCGTAACCCTTTTGGAGTGTATATTGTTTAGATCAACCCTTATATCGGTTTTAAGGGGTAAATTGGTCAATCATAAAAAAACAGAATGCAAATCCTTCATCCCATTTTATGTCATGTCCTTGTGACATTGTTGAATAGAAATGACAACCAATTTACATTTTAGCTAGATCATCATGAAATAATCATCAATTTATCAACAATATATGAATTTATTGGAACATTTTGTTGTTGTGGTTGATGTTTTGATATTCAATAAACTACAAGTGGACTAGGATTTTTTATATCATAAATTTGGTTGTTGGTCCACTCATATTTATTTAGATTTCCTCTATAATGTAAGAATACATCAATGAGTGGAACTCCACCAAAGAAATAAGCTTAGTAATGACTATTTCAATACTAAAAAAATATCTCTATTTTTTTCTCTTACTAGTAGGTAGGAAGAAACAAGACAATAGAGAATGTACAAAACTTGAAAAGCCTCTCTAGTTATTTAGTCATGATCATAAGGCGGACAGACATATCCGTCTTAATATAAAACAGGTTAAGGCTGTGTTTGACAAGTCATTTTAGGTACCTGATTTGGTTAAAGTAACTTATATGACCAAAATTTCAGGTACCTTATTTTTTGTAACCATTTCAACTACCTGAAATTTCAGGTACCTTTTACGTAATTTCATCAAAATCAGTTATCTTTTCAATTAGTTTGCCAAACATTTTTTTATATAATCAGCTATCTTATCACTTCCTAATTTTCAGCTACCTTATCAGTTAACTTTTTAGGTTTCAGTTACCTTTTCAGTTTTCAGCTACCTTTTCAGTCACTTTTGTCAAACAGAGGCTAAATAAATGAATGAAACAAAAAGCAGAATGGTTAGGGCTATTTCGGGTAGTATTTGACTTGTTTTATACTTAAATCAGATATGACCGTTTTGAGAAAGACTAGCTGATCGGGAACATGTCAATTCCCTCAATAGCATGAAATATAGCCCTCCACCTTAATTACTTTGATCATTTATATTAGTTCAAAGGTCTTATTCTCAAGTCATTAGTCAATAATGAGTGTATTTCATTCTCATTGATTTGTCATCAATTACATTACATTTTTAAATAGTTATTTTTTCTAATAATGGGATTTAATTTCCCTTTACTCCGTATTTGATATCGTACAGTTAGGAATGTTGGTAAATTAGGTTTTAAACTACGGGCGAAATAGTCGTGATTAAATGTAACATTGTCACATTTATAACCCGTTTCTCAATATACTTCCTGCAGACGGCGATTCCCATATTAATCGGAACAAAATTTGATGATTTCATTCGGCTTCCTCCAAATTTACAATGTACTATCGTGACTCAGGTAACACTTTTTCCGTTCCTTACTACTATTTACAAGTAATACGCAATCAAGTGATACTGAGTTTCAGTACACGAGTACTTAAGAAGTGTACACATTACATTTCTCATGATGGATACATGAAAGGGATAGTGGGGTTCAATTTTTTTTGTTAACGAAAGTGACATACGTGAATGAAATGTCGTTACCGGGTGTGAACAGTGTATGTGCCTCGTAGACTTGGTACAGTTGGAAAATTCTCCATTTCTTTGGTCAATTTGTTGCCAAAAGAAAGAGGTCTCTTACACGTCAATTATTGTATATTTGTAATTTTGTAGGTATAATAATCAAAGTTGTTACTTTTTGAATTGGTAAAGTGTCCAAATTTCCACCAAATAGCGTCATTTGCTGGAATCCAGTGCCTTTAAAATGTGTATCTTGTCACAAAGTACATGAAACAAGTGGCCCTGTAGTAAAGGTCGAGTTATTTGGATCTGATCGTTTTCAGGTTGGGTCATTACGGATCAGATTACTACAAATTGTGTCACTCTGGGTCACTTTGTCATTTGGAGTTGGTATTTTGCCTGTATTAAGTCATTTCGGATTGTTTTGAGTATATTAGGTCACTTCAAATTGGGTAAATCGGGTCACTTTTACGGTCATTTTTGGGAGGTCTGCTTTATCGAGTTTGGTTATCCGGGGATCATTTTTGCCACCCAGGCCAAATCTTGTTTAGGAAGAGTATACTCATCAGTTTGAAACTTAAAAACGGTCAAATAAGATAAAAAGTTGTATCTTTGTGCTAAAGGGTGTGTTTCGGTTATATTTGGCAGGCGAGAGCATATGCAAAGGCAATGAAGGCAACACTATTCTTTTCAAGTGCAACACACAACATAAATGTGAACAAAATCTTCAAATTCATAATGGCAAAGCTCTTTAACTTGCCTTGGTCACTCGACCGGAATCTCACTGCCGGAGAGCCCACTGTTGATTACTAGTAGTTCTACTTTCCTTTCCTTCTCCCGTGTTTTTTCCCTCCTCCCGGGATTCTCGGCCATTTTTGTACAGTCCTTGGATCGGAAAAAGGGATTAGTCCAACATTGACGCAGCTGTTAATAGAATTTCTCGAAATGCACATGTACCTGGCAACTTATATATAAAGAAGAATGAAAAAAGTTGTGAATTATTCCGATGTTTAGTGTATGTAAAATTACAAATGGTCTTACAATAATGTCAATATAAAACCGTTTACACAAGTATTTGCTGAACCGCTCAATGATACAACTTGAAAACCAGGCTATTGAAATAATGAAGGATCGACCTGCACCTGTGAATGCAATTGCAGTTTCATGTTTCTGTCATTTCAATTGTACACTCCTTGATACATCCGAGAACAAACCAGTAACTCACTTAAGACCGTTGTATGTGTAAAACAGGCGCATTATCAGTTATCACCCACCTTTACTTACAAATGCAAGATCATTAAATTTTGTAAGATCTAGTATTGTTATGATGATAACAAGCGTTCTTTATATCTAACTAATGTGGTTACCGCTTCTTTAATATGAGTGGTGGCCGCTTATATGTTAGATCCATGAAAACAAATCAGTTCCGAGTTCTCAAATGCAACCTTAGTAACTCTGAATCTAGAGTCGTAGTTACAAGGTGGGAAAACGAAATGGGATAACAAGAAAGAGTAAATACCTGAGCAATTGGTGTAATGGCGTCCTATTCTCCAAATTTAACGCCAACCACGGCTTGATGAGACCATCATCCTCATCCTGCGCCAACCAGGGAAATGATGCATACATCTGTTTAAAAAGCGTGACAACACTATGGCTTGTAGGGCCTTTCAAAGTTGCAGCGTGTAGCAGGATCCAGTTGAAGTTACCCTCGACCTGGAAGAGGAGCTTCTTTAGGATATCTGCTGGTAGTACATTCATAGCTTCCCTGACAAACTCGACTCTGCTGTTCCAAGCAGCTAGATGGAAAATATTCCCTCCAAGTCTTTGGCCTTCGTCTTTTGGGGTTTGTGTCAGGAAGTACTCCGAAGGTTGTATTGATAATGCTTCCTTCAAGAACTTCACATCTCCCATCTCAGCCGCTTCCTTCAACGCTGAACCCAGCGTCTGTCGTCGTCTTCTTCAATTCCTTCACAAGCGTTTTTTTTTTCTTGCAAATCTTTACTCAAGACTCCTAACTCCTATACCATATACTACGTCGTACATCCACTACTAAGTACTAATATGACTCCTATACTAGTCATTCTTCTATATTATAGTTCAAATAAAAAATAATTTAAACAAATAACAGAAATAATAATTAAAAAAACCTGATTCAAGGAAGGCATAACTTGGACTTATCATTAAACTAACAAAAACATTATTAGTTGATATAAGTCGGTTTTGCTCAAGAAAAACTAATCAACTAATGAAGATGTTCCAAAGTCATCAAGGCGGCCGATAGATTATTAAACAGACCCAATAACCACCAACCTGCTCAAGTGTAGCAGCTTTGAATTAAGCAAACACCTATGGCTCCGACCGTCCACAAAAATAGGAAGAAAAAGCACTCGAAGTTAGTCGGAAGAAGCATAAATTAGCCAGAACCTAGATTACACAGCAAAGAGTGCAAGCTTTTATGGTATGGGAGTCCAATAGTGAATTAACCGGAGTAAATCGGGTATGCCCCAAGGACAAGCTAAATTACACAGCAGTATATAAATCAATTAGTTTCTCCCTTTAACTAGAAGACAGCAAAATACGGAGTTAGTCTCCCAGATGTATCCATACCATGAAAGCCCTGCAAAATGATAACTCGAACTCGCTTCCATTGGTGATAGTGTGATACAATGTGACTTTATGATTTGACCGGCTTACAAAACTTTGATACAATTGTATTTCCAAAAATATTGAACTATCACTGTGGAGTTTCGTCTCGTTGCAAGCAACACATTCCACTGCTGTAGATTTTTGCAATAAGTAGGAAAAGCTCAGTGGAAGCAGAGTTCACTACGAGGTATAACAGAATAATCATGACGGCAAAAGATCAAGGTAAGGGCAATTACAACTCTATAATTGAGTATAAACAAAAACGATGAATCAAGATTAGGCCCTTACCAAATCATTACGAAAACAGCACAGTGAAGTTCCCTTTGCAGACATCAAGCAGCATTTGCACCTTCCGAGCTATCTCATCCTTTTCAATTGAACCCAATTTCGAACAACAGAAAATAGAGACTTTCTGCAATGCCGGCGCAATATCCACAACATTCTTGAGAACATACATCTCCCCCACGCTTCCACCGTGAAGAAAACAAAGATTAATCATCTTCAACTTCGGCAAATTACAACTTGGTTGGGAAATCGTGCTGCAAACATAATGATGAAGATGTAGCTGATCAGAGACAGCTCCCTGAAAACAAAGGTAGATGTAAGTCATTACTCATAGTATAAGACTCTTGATTACTTATCTCAGCGGATCTGAACAAACCTCATGGAACACCAAAATTTCTAGGCTTGGGAAGCCCACGAGAAATTTCAATAGAACTTCAGGAGAAACGTCTTCAATGCATACATCTAACTCCAAGCGAGTCAGCTTCTGAAATAAAGGAAGCTGTCCCAAGAATCCCTCCGCAACAAAAAGAGTCTGTTTTTCACAATATTCAGGTATCAAATTCAAAAACTTATTGTAACGAACATCACAAAGACCAATGTATGGATGTTTTACATAAGTTATACTATATAATCATCTGTTATTTGACAGCTCGGCCCAGATACCCCTATAGAAAGAATTTTTAGCAACAACCTTAATTTCCCGTATGGGTGAAGATGTCCACAAAACCATTTAACGAAATACCTCACAAAATTTTTTAGGGAATTACCTTGATGGTGCTACTAGATACTCTGAGAACAGTAGCGTGTTTAAGCCTGGTGAACAAATTAAATACATCAGGTGGCAGCGTTGTATTAAAATTGCACCAGGGTCTCTCGAGAATGAAGACAGTTGCATGAGTAAGCTGAGACAATTGGTTCTCTAGAACAATCCCATTAAATAAACCCCCAAGGAATTCGAAAGACACGAGATTTGGTAGTTCCAGTTTGATGATGCAATCATTCCTTTTATTCACAGACAACATAAAGAACAGCTCGTCAATCCTCAACCTCTTAAGAGTGGGGATCGATATTGTAATACTCTCTAGTTTACTCCAACTGCAGTCTATCAATTTCAATTCTTCAAGGGCAGGGCAACCAGAAAACAACTTATTTACTGATTCTTCATCAGAAAATCCAACAGCACCAAGGTATAATGTCCTGACGTTCGGCAGGAAGACATTATTAGGAAACTTTAGAGTGCATTCCATGCATATCTTCAGAGTCCGTAATGATGAGCAATTAAAGACACGATGAGGCAAATGAAACGGATTATGTAATTCCAGAAAGAGTTCAAGCTCTTTCACATTCCGCCTAATTGCAGAAGAAATCCATGAACTGACACGGGTTTCACACCACACACGACAAGAGAGTCTAAACCTGGTGATGTATGTTACATCACGGTGGATAAGAACTCGTTCAACAAAGTTATGAAATGGAGCAAGTTCAAAGAAGCTGATCGGTTTTTCACTGAGATTCATACTTCTGCAATACACCTGTCTGTCATCAAAATCAATGTTGGGAAGGCCAGTCCAAAGATCCTGCCATCTGCGAGATAAGATACAGGAGCCGACTGCATCTTTAGTGGGGAGAAAAGATAGAATATGACTTAGCACGCAGTTGGGCAAACTACTGATAACATCTTTACAGTCATCAGTATCTTGCGCCACGTTAAGTTTCCGTTTCCTGCTACTATCTGTTACCTGAAGCAACATCACTGAAATCAAAGAATAAGCCAATCACCTATTGTAGTATCTCATCAATTCAATGATAATTACCTAATCAATCCCATAAGCAAGATTACAATTACTCAGTACGAGAGTTCCATACCATAGAAATATACACTTGTATACTCCTTCCGTCCCGGTCAATTGTTGTCATTTGATTTTCGCACAAAGACCAACGAAAGAGGAGGGGTGAATCAAAAGACGACAAGTGGACCAAATTGAGTATAAATGATCAAATTGCTAATCAAATGCAATCCTAAAATAGAAAGGACAACAATTGACTCGGACACCCCCAAATGAAATAGTACAACAAATGACCGACAAATGACCGGGACAGAGTGAGTATATAATTGTAAACACTACAACTTTTGTGGATCATAGAAATTAGTCCATAGAATATAGATAATCCATTTGGTTAGTGAATAGTTTACATTTGCTTAATTTTCACCTCACGAAATAAAGCAAAACGTAAACTATTCACTAGGACAGAAGGAGTAGGAATATAGTTCCGCCATAAAATTCATGATAATAATTGAGCGAATTGTTTGGTTGCCAATATAAGAATTTAATTCACATGTTGCCAATTACCCAGGGAAGTAGATAATCCATTTCCTCCATCATATAGGCATTGGAATTCCTAGGAAGATCGAATTTTTACATTTTGCAACAAAAAAATAGCGCAACCAAACAAGCCTTAATTTTTCAATCACAAAAACTTCTGAGAGACGACCTCTCACATGATGAGCGTTATTGAGAGACTCCCACATGATGAGGTGAGAGACCCACTGCTTTTTCTATTTTCTTATTACGTCTCTCACTAAATTAGTGAGTGACGGTCTCTCACGAGACCTCCTGTTTTTCAATTAAGCGGATTCCCGAAATAAGATGATTATTTACTACATATGTTAAAAGTTCATCATTTCTTAGCCAACGAATTAAGACGGAGGTAACATGGACGATTAGTTGAAATTAAAACGAAAAATGAAACAAAACGGGGTAAGTCTTAAGTGAGACCGTCTCGTGTCTCAAGTTGATATTGTGACATGTCTACCGTGTACAATACACTAAACACTAACAAAATTAGAAAAGTAGTCATCCGAACTTAGACCGTCTCATAGAAGAATTAGTAACGAAAAAAGATAGAAAAAAGTGCGGAAAAGAACAAAGAAGCAGTTATAAATAAAGTTGTTACCTGAGGTTCTTGAATATCTTTACAGTTGACTGCAATAGGAATTTTAAAAAAAGAGATGAGAGTGAAAAAGGTAAAAAGGTTAAGAAAGGGTAGAAAAAGTGAAGAGGAGTGTAGTAAAAAAAATGATGTGAAAGATGGAAGGTTTTTACATTGATTGATTGAAGAAGGAAGTATGCAGTATCAACTATCAATCACGTCATCACAGTTTCGCCGTCTTTGAGCCACGTGCCTGCCCTTCCAACTCATCACTTTTTATCGTTTACGCAATGTCTAATGTCTATCATTATTTTCATTTACGACGGAAATATCCGTTTAAGTTTAAAACAGATTAATAGGTATCACTTTTATAGATAAGATAAAAACAAAATACATAGACATTAACAAAAGACATGTCTTTTATCAACAATTCTTATTTAAGACGGCAACTATCCGTCTTAACCTTAAGACGGATAGTTGCCTCTCACACACTTGCAAGTGGGGGAGGCAAGTGGATGGAAAATGGATAGTCCCACTCGCCTTTCACTTGCAAGTGTGTGAGAGGGCCACTATCCGTCGTAAGGTTAAGACGGATAGTGGCCGTCTTAAGCAAGACGGACACGTCTTTTATCTATACAGCTGTCATATATTTAACTTGTCTTATCTTAAAACGAATATATCCATCTCATGAGAGATTTATTGATTTCATCTTAGCCCCCAATTAACTCACTCCAGAGATTCCTACAAATGAGTTAATTGGGTCGGATTTGGGTTGGCTCTGTTCGGGTTGGATTATTTTCAGGTTCAATAAAATTTGGGCCGCAACGGGTTAATTTGGGTTTGGATCATTCTCAAGTTATTTAGAAATAAGAGTCAGTTTATAACATCCGAGTTCAATTCAATTCGTGTTTGAGTCAAGTTTAGGTCCTCGGTTCGGGTGTCGGGTTAAGTTTTGTCGGGTCAACTCGTGTTATCGAACTCACTTAACCTAGACCCGAATAAAAGATCTCAAATTGGCTTGTGATCTAAATTGACTCGACTCTCATTCATCCGACTCAAATATATATCATCACACACCTATTATCCCTAAATAAATTATAACCACCCACCTAAAAATAAACTGAAACAAAAAATGATCTAACCGGGCATAGAATTCTTTCAAACACAAAACGGCTTGGGTGAAATTATCCGAATTAAACTGAACTTAATTGACATGACGAATTCATGTAGAAATGTCCACAAACACCTCTAATCCGTTACATACGTTACAATTCCAGGACATTTAACATGAGATTACACATGCAAGAACAGTTAAAAAGGAAATAACTCGTCAAAATTTACAGTTTTATTCCAGCGCTTTGCCAGCCTCTTCAACTGCTTCCTGATTTTAAACTTCCCTTTCCTTCCCACCCATTTCTGTATAATCAGCTGTTCCAGAACATCGCCGTTGCTGAGAAAATACTCGACTATTCTTAGTTCCTCTTTCAAGCCTAGAAAATGCTCTATCTCAGTGACCTTAAGGTGAGTTTTTAAACAAGACGGAACAACTCGACCTCTTCCCCAATAATCTTGCTGCACCGTTTTTAAACAAGACGAAAATGCTCTAGAAAATGCTCTATCCTTGAAGCCAGCATGAAATAGGCCCTAGAGAACAAAACAACGATTGTCAAATGTCGGAATTATAGATTGCATAAACTAGAAAGTACTCAGGGTAGAGTGCGGGAACTGACCTCCGAAAAGATAAGCTCTTCCAGATTAGGTGCACTTCAGAGCAATCTTAGCAGTGTAAAATGCGGATTTGTAGAATAGCCTATCTTCAATGTAGTTGAATTACGTAGAATAGGCAACTCATCTTTAACCAAAGTCAGTGCCTTCATGAAACCAGAAAGATAAGCGTCAGTTAGACAGTTACAAATTAATTAGCCAACTCCGAAGGACTTGAGTTGGTCTCATGTGTGATATCGTCTCATACAAAGCACATAAGCAAAGAATTACCTCAATGGAATCAGCTGACAAGAACAAGCACTTGACGTTTGAAACCCCTTGAATAAGATCACGTGTAGCGGTCTGAGATATAGTTGAAACATCAAAATTGCCATATTTTATGACTGTCTAGATAGGCTTCGACCAAATTATATTGATATTGTTGAAAATGAATGGATTGAGATCCAAGACTTTTGGATGAAAATGAATGGAAACCTCCGCTTAACTCGCAATTTGCCAGAACCCTTAAAGCACCAGAATATATTGATATTGTTGTAGTACAAGCCTGTAGTCTCTCATGTAAAAGTGTCTACAAACAGCTCCAATTCATATTTACATATGTAACCAATTTGAGGACATTTAACTTGTGATTACACATGCCAAGAAGTCCTGAACAATTATCAAAGAAATAGCTCTTTAGAATTTACACATTTCTTCCAGCGCTTTGCCAACCTCTTCAACTGCTTCCTCACTTTAAACTTCGCTTTTCTTCCCATCCATTTCTGAATGATCAGTTGCTCTAGAACAAGGCCGTTGCTAAGAAAATACTCGACTATTCTTAGTTCCTCTTTCAAGCCTAGAAAATGCTCTATCTCAATGATCTTAAGGTGAGTTTTCAAACAAGGAGGAACAACTTGACCTCTTCCCCAATAATCTTGCTGCACCGTTTCTTTATCCTTAAAGCCAACACGAAAAAGGCCCTAGAGGAGATAACAAGGATTGCCGAAGAGTCGGAAATTACAGATGTATGCATGTATTCAGTAGAAAGTAGAAAGCACTCAGAGTGTGGGGTTAAGTTACTGACCTCCGAAAGATAAGCTCTTCCAGATTAGGTGCACTTTCGAGCAACCCCAGCAATGTCAAATGTGGATTTTTAGAACAGCCTATCTTCAATTTAGTTAAATTTTGCAGAACAGGCAACTCATGTTTAACCAAAGTCAGCGCCTTCATGAAACAAAAAAGCCAACTCCGAGTGAGAATAAAAGTTTGGATATGGACATAGATGCAAACAAGCACAAAAACTTGAATGATATGGTTAAAAATTAAAATCATAATTAAGTGACGAATACACAAGGACTTGGCCGGTACATATGTGAGAGAGCCTCATACAAAGCTCATTGGCAAAAGAAATACCTCGATGCAATGAGCTGACAAGAACAAGTGCTTGACATTTGAGACCCCTTGAACTAGAACACATGCGGAATTAGATACAGCTGACAGATCCACAAAATTGTCAAAGTCTCCGGAAGTGTCTAAATGGGCTTCCACCAAATAATTTGATGTCTTGATGGAGTAATGTTCGGCTAATTTGTCAGTATACTGGAAACACTGCAACAATGGAGCAACAATGGCAACAATGGCCATAGGATTACAGCCACAATATATCCCTCTGACTAGCTTCAGTTTTCTAAGGGATGGCACGGAAATGGACAGCTGACCACCTTGATACCAACTAGGCAATTCCATATAAAGTTCTTGGAGTAAAGGACATCCTGAGAAAATCCGACTTATACATTGCGCATCAAAAACCCAGAATAAATTCAGGTGCAAGATCTTAAGACATGGCAAACACACTCTGTCAGGAAAAGCATCAAAACTAATGTTCAACTTGAGAATACACAATGTTTGGCAAGTGAAGATAGAATCTGGCAACGCAACATAATTAGCAAAGCAGAGATCAATTTCCTGGATTCCGTGACTTAAAATGGCATCCAACCAAATATGGATACTTTTACACAACCGTTGCGCACACTCTGCAGAACATTTGATGCGAAAGCTTATTAGGTTTGACAACTTCAAGCAGTCTAGCATTTTGAAGACAAAATCTCTAAACGAAACACAACTCTTTTCATAATTAAAGGCACTGAGGCTGTTAAATAGAAGTGAATCATCTAAATCCAGATGAGTAGCCTCTTTAAAGAGATAGCTCCACCTCCTCGACAAAATACTGGTAATGAAGGCATACTTGGTGGGCAGGAATTTGAGTATGTTTATTAATAAGTCATCAGGAAGACTGCTAATTCTATCATTAGGCATTTCGCTGTTTGGCTCTTGCTTTTGGCCCGGATGTTGAGACACTAAACTAGCAGCTCTATAGCAATATAGCAAGGTTGTATCTTCTAGTCCACGGAATGCAAGCTGCTTTTGCAAATGGAAGAGTTTACATTGTCCACTTGTTAATAATAGAATCATCACAATCAACAAAGTGTTATTCTACTCAAGTTGTCATCAAATTTAACCGAAAGAGATTTCACTTATATGAATATATCAGACGGTTGTATACATTTAACCAATGAACACCCAAAACCGTATTGTTGTATTTTTCACTGATACTGTATAACTTATGATGGTATAAATCTTACTCTAATTTGCCCTATAAAGACGATAGTCCGAAAATTCACATCAGGATTCCTTACATAAAATTATACTTTTTTCGCGATATGTTCCAATAACGATCCCCCATTACTGAATCTTAACCACTACTCCATATACGGTATAACCCATTCAATTATCCAATATTTCTTGTAAAATGTACCCAAATGCGGAATTTCAAAATCGAAAACTCGACAATGAACTAGAGATTTCCATCAGCCTACCATTCTACCTCTATCTCCCCCATTTCTAAAAGATTATTTGCATAATTCTTCCATCATTTTCCAAATTGCATCCAACAATTCACCATCAACTATGAATTCGTCGATTAATTAACTACCAAAATAAAATTGTCGGCTTAAACAATCAATAATCAATGAATTCAATTAAATTTTGATCTTTGAGAACATGAGAAACTTAGAACACAAAGCATAACATAAATTAATCAAAATAATGGCGATATTAGGTAAAGATGAGAATAAATAAAGCAAACGTAAAGATTAAAGAAGTATGAATATACCTGAAGAATTGAAATCGATTTGGGAATTAGGGTTTGATGGTGGGAAACTGGGAATTGGCAAAGGGTAGAGTTGGGTTTTACTGTTTTCACTAAACTTGAAGAATGTACCTTTTGTGCTACGACCTTTTTTAAGACGGGTAAATAAATAACTAGATTTCATGCCCTTTTTTAAGATAATGGCTTCTCAATATTGCGTAAATTTAAAAACACGGTAAATAAATTTATCCTAAATAAATCTATTCACAACCTAATGGCGACTCATTTACAATAGGTGAAGATAACCCAATGGCGACTCATTTACAATAGATGAAGATATAAGAGATGATTTAGATATAAGTGTTTTGTTTAGACCGGTAATTCTGTTAAATATATGAAAGATATAAAATAACATAGTTTAATGTTAAATTTAGATAAATATTACTTGTTCCACTGTCATTAAAATTCATATCCTTCTTTTTTTCAACTATTGATGGATGCTCGTTTTGAATATTTGATGAGTCAAAATATTGATTATAGTGAATGATAAATACGCAAATGAAAAACTATACGTGAC
Source organism: Silene noctiflora (assembly GCA_009801015.1). Classification (NCBI taxonomy): domain Eukaryota; kingdom Viridiplantae; phylum Streptophyta; class Magnoliopsida; order Caryophyllales; family Caryophyllaceae; genus Silene; species Silene noctiflora. Next base: position 105,369 of record VHZZ01000475.1, on the reverse strand, counting down.
AATGGATTTAATCAGAGAAGATCTTTAACTGGAAAAGCATCATTTGTTACTCTTTTTGTTGCGATCTATTTTTTATGTTTCTTTTGACATAAAGAAAAAAGATCCTTTAAATAAGAAAAACGTAAAAAATTTGAATGGAAACATATAAGGTAACTAATAAATAAGCGTTACAAATGAGTAGCAATACAAAAAACTACACAATTTAAATAAATACCAAAACTAAATTAAATATAAACGCTAATTCTTGTTTATAACGGTAGTAAACAAGACAATAGTGAAACGGACTCGGATTTAAACCCAAATAGCAAGTAAATGGGTTGGTTGAATTAGGCATGTGTTTAATTAAAAAAAAAAAACAGTTTCCTAAATATTAGCCACTAAACAATCCACCTACCTTAATTTACAATATTCTCTTTTTCATTTCCCACGTTAAACCACTTCTCCATTTTTTTCTAATCATAACATAATCAATTAGCCTTTCTTCTGCCTCTGTTAATATCTCTTTCTCATCAAATTATATTTTCTTTGTGTAAAATGATCAATAATCGCATTTGTGTGGTAGACAATGATGATACAATATTTACACCCCATAATGACGATGTTGTTAGCCCATCTGTAGACGAAGGAGGTAATCACGTTGAAGACAATGTCGGAGACGAAATTGGTTCTATTATTTTGAACGACGRATCAATTCATTCTCTCAAAGAAGGTAATGAACAGTTTCTGTAACCCTAATATTGTCCCATATAATTCGTGTCCCCCATCCTATATACATTGTGACCGTTATTTGTTGATAAGTTACCACTCAGTCTATATTACTCAAAACAAATTTTTTTTTTTTTCAGATTTTGATGCGTCTGGTTCTCTTGTCGGATTGAAGTCTACAAAGTGGGAATACTTACTCACTGTGTACAATAGACATGCTCAAGCAACGGGATTTGGTACTAGAAAAGGCACTCGTCGGATTGAAAAGAATATTGAGTATGACCCGTGAACTCGCTGGAAGTACCATTTTCTTCAAAGAATTTTGCATCGGCAAAGAAAGAATCAACCTTAGAGAAAGGTTTGGCATCACCATCTATTTTTCTTTCACCCCCACGATAATACTTCAAGCATTGATGGAGGGTTGATGCGACGACTCCATCCTCGTGCTTCCAAGGTCGTCCCAACAACAATTTGAATGATGTCTTGCCTTCAATGACATGGAACAATGTGTCAGAAGAAAGATCACCCATGCTAAGGTTTACGCGGATCATGCCTACTGCGCGCTCCCCATTCAAGTTGAAACCATGAATCACCGTTCGACTACTGGAGAGTTCATCCATCGTGATCCCTAATTCAATCATGGTAGCTTTTGGCATGAGATTGACTCCTGAGCCTCCATCTATCAAGATGCGTTTGACTTTTTGCCCCCCGATGTAGCCAGAGACATAAAGTGGCCTGTTATGAGGCTTGGATCCAAGAAGCAAATCCTCATCTGAAAAACTCAAGGCTGCGTTGCAGGATTGTTGATCCTCGAATTCTTCATCATTAAAACCAACTTCAAAATGAGCATCAACCACAGAGTCTAAGTTGCTGATAAAATACTGCTCTGGTAAGCTTTCGATATACTTCAGATAAACCAAGCTCGGTAGATTAAAATGAATCGAAGAACCAGTAAGTTGGTCAAGAACTCCACCTATTCCGACATCTAGTGTCAACTTTTTAAGTAAAGGATTAGAGAAAAAAAAAGATCGGATCTATTCCAATCACATCCTATTATTGCCAATTCCTCGAGCAATGGGCAACCAGACAAAATCCCATTGAGGCCATACTTACGACATTCACCATTGGAAGAAAAAGGAATTGAGCTACCACGCGGGAATTTGACTTGTTTGAAAAACAGCACTTTCAAACATTGAAATGTTGCCAATTTCGGAACACGCAGGATAAAGTTGCAATCCAACTTCAAAACCTTTAAATTCCAACGAGCCACTTCAGGAAGTTGCAGCCCTTGCAGGTCAAAAGGGACACCCAATTTGACAGATAACTCGAGTTCAGGGACCTTATACTAGGATAAGGCAACATAAATCCAATTAGTAACTAGGTCATACTTGACATGTTTCGTACATTTCAGCCTGAACCTTATAATTTGTGACTTCTTGCACTGATCCAATACCCGATCCACAAATTTCCTAAAACAACTACTTCTGTCTGGAGTACCCAAACGGAATTGAGGGCGAATGGACAAAGAATCATCGAAATCAAGATTAGTCGTAAGTTGGTACAGGTCCTTCCACCTAGACGAGAGAATACTGGTAGCCACGGCGTATTTTGTGGGAAGAAAAGACAGAATATGGCCTCGAATTTCATTAGGTAAATTGCTGATACGGTCTGTTTTCTTGGTCTCTTGCGACCCCGAACAAACACTGCACTTTCTTTGATCAAAACCCATTGTTTCTTAACTCAAAATTCCTAAAATAGAAACACCGTTGTATTATTAATCGGAATCAAAGTTCGATTTTTCTAATAACAACAACTATACGAAAGGATCAATCGACAATAATTTGAACATTTAACACTAACACTACAATTTAATAAGGCCATCTATAACTAAAGACATAAATGAAACCCAATTATATGGGCCAGTTCTACGATATCATGAAACCGTCTCATACAAGACTTATACAAAACCTTACGTCCCAAACGAAAACAGCTATAAATCAAGCAACATGACATTTTGGTACTACCAGAACTCCATAACAATAGTAAAAAGAAAGAAAATAGACGAGTTTTTACCCAAAATTCAGCGACTGTGGAAAAAGGTGAAACCCAGCAGTCCAGCAGTGAAGCTTTTAGACGGTAAGAAGACAACCCAATTCCGCGCTCAAAATGGGGAGAGCAGCGGTTATTACAAAACAAAGGCGATAATTATTGTATAAAACCGTTTTATAAATTGAGTCACTCTTTCTTTCTTTCTTTTTTTTTTTTTTTTTAATGTAAAGCCACTAGTATATTAATAGCAAAAAAATGTTTTAACTAATAAAATGACGGTCTCATACCCTCGTGGCGTAAGAGACATTTTTTGGGGTGATTAAAACGGGAAGCGATGATAATTATACGTAATACTCCGTTAAATTAAAAAATATAAATTCTTATTTAACAGGAATATGTCCAATTTTTATAAAAATGGGGTCAAAGTTTGTTTGACTATCATTAAATGGTAGTATTTAACTATTTGGATCTGTTTTAATGAAAAAGTTAGACGTGGGAAACGGTTCAACCGGATCGGGTTCGGACTAAGTCATTTTCGGGTTTTATTAGTTCGGTTTGGATCGGGTTGGGTGGCATTAAGTCTTGTTCAGGTCACTTTCGAATATGTTATTATCAACTTATATTTAAGGATAATGTCTGTATGTAAAAATAAACATTCATATCGGTCATAAGCTCGTAGACACTTTCACTTCACTACCATGGTGAAAAAAAGGACCGGTCATAGCTAAAGGTAAGATTATCCGTTGCTGACTCTCAAAAGTCTTTAAGACTCTGCCACATCAACTTTCCACTAATTTTAATTATTTTTTTATTATTCAGACTCAGCTCAGACTTTATACATTATCGCCAGACTTAGCTCACTCTACTTTTCCACTACACTTTCTTTATGGGTTTTTTGATAAAAAAAAAAAACAATAATACTTTAACACGTGGCGGTAATTTATTGGTTGCTATTATAAAAGGTGGGGTCAAGACTCTACAAAAGTTTTTGAGTCTTGGTTTCTAAGATTCAACTTAAGACTTTGTTAAGACTTGAGTAGATTATTGGTAGTTTTGAATGAGTTTTGTCTTAAGATTTACCAAATTCTTATCTCAAGACTACCAATAATCTTACCCTAAGCTTTTTAGTGTAAGACCCGTGAAAAGTCTCATCGTTGTTTGAAATTTTTATAATTAAAAATTAATTACTAGAAATTTTTTTAATTAAAAATTAATTACTACAAATATTAATTACATTACCCGCGTAGCTACTGTCGTCATTTTCATTACTCTTGTTGGTATTATCTATTCGACATATAATACTTCTTGTTAATTTGTTAAATTGGGATATACATTAAGAACATATTGAACAATTCTTATATGAAACCATTTTCCGAGGACTGATATCGTTTTTTATCGAAACCTAACAAATAATCCGATGATAACAAACTACTCCGTATTTGGCAATCAAGAAGCAGAACATCAAACAGCCGAACTAATAAAACGGTTTGATATTACAAACCACCATTACAACAGAGATCCTAAAAGTAGGGCTGAGATCGGTCCAAGTCCGGACCTAAAACTTTCGGTCAAACTCGAAATATTTGGTCCCGTTCGGTCTTGGACCGAAATGGACCTAAAACTAGGTTTTTCACTTTTTCGTATATAATAATTACATTTTAATTCCGTTAAATAAAATGCAATTAGATAATTAGATGATATTTTTTATGAAAATCATTGACAATCCTAATTTATAACGTCTTTGGAAGATAAAATGTTAATTTGATTCATAAATTTAATGATTAGTCTTTAAAACATGAATTTTGGTCCATTCAGTCCGGACCTAAATTAACCGGTCTTGGACCGGACCGAAACTTGAAAAAATGAGGACCGAGGACCGGACCAAAATAGTTCGGTCCGGGTTTGGTCCAGACCAAATGGTCCAGTCCGGTCCAGTCCGGACCTAAATTTGCTCACCCCTACCTAAAAGCTCTGAAAGCCATTTACCATAAGTTCCTAGCTATAGAACCTATGTTATTCCAATACTTCACTTAGTTGCCGTATTCCGTATCCAATACGTGTTTTGTCGGATACGATACGATACTTTGATCCTTGACCAAAATATTGAAAATTTAGCACAAAATAACCGTATCCGATACTTCAATACGTATTTTGTCGAATACAATTTACAACTAGACGAGTCTGAGTAACATGTAATAGAACATTACAAAAGCATTTACCATTCTACATTTCTACCCATTTCCTCCAATAAAAAAGGTATGTGCCATTGTTGAAAGTTGTTGCAATGTTTATGCACCGATTTCGGAACAAAACATTGCAACCACTTACACAATTCGCAATTTGACAGCAGCAAAGAAGCAAAAAATATGAATGGGACTAACAAATTCCAACAATCGAGTCATTTCTGTCGAGTCAGCTTGTGTCGAATGAAATTGAGCAAGTTTTTGAGGCTTTTGGCAACTTCTCTATCTCTATCTCTGTCTCCCTTGCCCGGTTTTTCTTTCGCCAATGTATAACCATCTGCTCCAAAGCGTTGGCCCTTTCTAGGAAATACTTGACCATGTCAGTCTCCCCGCTCAAGCCGGTGAAATTATTGAGGTTGATGACCTTTAAGCACGACGAAACACAAGAAGGAACCGGGTGATCACCAAGCAAGCAGCCGTCGTCTAGTTGACCATCAGTGCTCCATCCGGTATACCCCTGTACACGTCCATCCAAGAAGGGAAACTTGGCTGACATAATCTATCTAAATATATCAATATACATTATGCTAAACGCGATTCCTTTAGGAAGTCTTTTCCGTTTGATGGAGAAAATGTGATCCATTTACGATAAAATGTGACAATTTTCTGATAAAAAGTTGCCAAAACAATTTCAAACGGAAAAGGCCTGCCTGAAATGAGAATTTTCCCATGGAGAAACTCTGTACTGAAGTGGCCATTAACCTGCACCAGTGTGAGAGACTCTAAACAAGGCGAGTTCTTAAGGAAATCCAGCAGCACATCGTTCCAGCTAACACTGTAGCCTTGTTCAAGCTTTAATCGAGTCAAATGCTGGAAAACCGGCAGCTCAAAACCACCACTTGTAAGAGCCTTCAAAAGAAGAAAGGATCAGTGAAATTTAAGCAATGCCAAAGCTATTTTACCGTGATTTCGAAATTGTTGAAGACTTGTAGCTAATTACCTCCAAGCATTGACCGGATAAGTACAAGATCTCGCAGTTTGAGACACCAAGGATAACATCAAGCATAGTGTCGCAAAGATCTTGGGGATCCTCATATTCATCGTCATTAAAACCAACCTCAAAATGAGCATGAACCATAGAGCTTAGGTTCCTGATATCAAACCGCTTTGGTAAGCTTTCGCTATACTTCAGATAAACTAAACTCGGTAGATCAAAGTAAATGGAAGAACCATTAAGTTGGTCAAGAAGTCCACCTATTCCGACATCAAGTGTCAACTTCCTAAGAAAGGGATTAGAGAAAAATAGATCGGATCCATTCCAATCACATCCAATAATAACCAATTCTTCGAGTAATGGGCAACCAAGCAAAATCCCACTGAGGCCTTCCACACGAATTTCACCATTAGAAGGGAAAAGAATAGTGCTATCTCCCGGGAATGAAACTTCTTTGAGAAACAGCACTTTCAAACATGGAAATGTTACAAGCTTCGGAACACGCAAGATAAAGTTGCAATCCAACTTCAAAACCCTTAGATTCTGACAAATCAATTCAGGTAGTTCCAGAACAAAAGGGACACCCAATTCGACAGATAACTCGAGTTCAGTCACCTTATGCAAGTATAAGGCAACATTTAACCAGTCCCTGAAAAGGGTATACTTGACATGTTTCCCACACTTCAGCCTGAACCTGGTAATTTGTGAGTTCTTGCACTGAACCAATACCCGATTCACAAATTTCCTAAAACAATTTTCTCTGTTAGGAGTACCCAAACGGAATTTAGAGTGAATGGACAAAGAATCATCGAAATCAAGATTAGTCGTAAGTTGGTATAGGTTCCTCCACCTAGACGAGAGAATACTGGTAGCCACGGCGTATTTTGTAGGAAGCAAAGACAGAATATGACCTAAAATGTCATTAGGTAAATTGCTGATACGGTCTGTTTTCTCCGTCTCTAGCGACTTCTGACGAACCCCACGCTTTCTTCGACCAAAAACCATTCTTTCTTACATAATACTCAACATTCCTAACATAGAAACACCATAGTGTTGCTATTTTAATCAATGGTCCATTTTCTAAAACGGCAACAACGATACGAAAATTTCAATCAAAAAAATCTGAAGTTCTGAACATTTTAACCTCAAAAACATACAAAATTTTACCCACAGACCAAACAAAATATCAGGAATCATAAACTATTATTTCATATTTTCACATGAGTTAATCACAGCATAAATACAAATGGTTCCGAATAAATTGAACAGAAATGCAAGATGATCAGAATTATATTGCATACGGCCATACGGGCACACGTTAGAAAAACCGATAATCAGATTGAACATAACATTACATTTTACTAAAACTATCTATAACTAGACATAAATTATACCCAATTATGTGGGTCGGTTGTACGATATCATGAAACCGTCTCATACAATACTTATACGGAACTTAACTTCCCTACCAAGAACAACTGTAAATCATGAAACTTAACATTTGATGGCATGAAAAAACAAAAGACAGTTAAAAAAGAGTTGAACACTATAGTTTTCTTTCAGATTATACTGTTACGGTACTCTATAAACACAGTAAAAAGAAAGAAAATGGAAGATTTTTTTTACCCAAAGTTTCAGCAACGGTGAAAAGAAGATCAACCCATTTACATCAGTCAAGTTTTTAGACAGTAAGAAGTTGAAGAGACCGAAAGAGGGAGAGCAGCAGTTACAGCAAAAGGGTAACTTTTTTTTTTTTTAGCGATAATTATTGTGTAAAACGGTTTTACAACTTCTACTCGAGTCACTTTTTTTTCTTATATCAACCTGAATATATAAAGACACTCATTTATTGATAGCAATAAATGTTTAACTAATAAAATGACGGTCTCATTATGTATGAAATAAATGAACGTTTTTCTTTTCGGGTGATTAGAAAGGAAAAAGATAAGAAAGGAAAAAGAATTATATATTGGATGTATTATCTCATTTGTTTTTGAGCTTATATATTTTTTTTCGAGCTGTTAAAATTTTTAAGTTACTGTTTAATTTTTTGTCTTCCAAACTCAAATTTAACTGATCGTATATGTAATATTTTCCTATAATTTTTTGAATTTAGTATTAAGTGAACAAACTCAAAACCTGGATTTGATGTTGATTTAATTTATTTAAAACAACACTGACCATCAATAATTACACACTACATATAAAATAATAAAGTACAAAAATTTACAATATGAACTATATATCTTTTGCTTGATAATATAACATAATAAATACAAGCATTTATTCTCTAAATCTATATTACAAAAAATATAAAATAAAAATAACCAAAATACATTTAAATATTTTGCATGGTTGATAAAATCAGTTACTGCATTGAACATTTCATATGGAATAAATATGTCGAGATTATATGTTATTATGTACTGCATTGAACATTTAATTATTACGACCCGTGCATTTTATGCACGGGTTTAAAACTAGTTTATAATTATAATGAAGCTCATAATATTTAAAACAAAACTCGAAAACTTTCTAACAAAGATACAACTTGACAAGTTTTAAGCTTAAGACGGATATATCAATCTTAAATATGAATTTGTATATTTTTAAAGGTGGGAATAAGAAAAAATTATAAAACGCTTTGAGTTAAGACCGTCTTAACCAAGATGGTCCAAAAAGTAACATTTGGCAGTTGATACAGGGGTAAGTTGCGCAAAAGTCTTTATGAACAGTAGGGCTATGAGTTTGTGTTTGTAGCACCAAATGATGAAAATTTAATAGGTCTGCTGTTTGCCGTCTGCTGCATATCTTTTGCTTCTTTTATGTACAGACACAAATTAACTGTACTCAGATCAGAATTTTCAGACAACTATTGTTTTGAATACTTCCAAGAATTTATAGGGAAAGTATGCAAGTCAAATACTGGTCAAGCTTGCTGGGAAAACTTGTTGGGTTGGTCCATGGTTTGTCTCAAATAATAAAATATCATCTTACACCTATGTGTGACCATTTTTAGAAAAAAAAAAGTTAGCAATAAATTACCCTTCATAACATTAGGTGGATGGTCAAGATCGTTGTGGTTACATTTGACCATAAAATGGTTATATAACCCCGTCTTATTGTTTCAGACGAAGACGGACATTTTAGCCTGAAATAAGAATTTGCGAAATTTGTTTGTTTAGTAAGTTTTCAGATAAGATCGTTGTATTAGTTTAACTATTTTATGATAGGTTAAGATTAATTCCGTGGAGTCAATAAAGTTATTGATTTTATGAATCTTTGTTGGGTTGAAATTTGAAAGTCTGTGCTTCAACTCACCTTGTTCATCCGAATTGAAGAAGTTTTTTGATCCATCTTTTAAATCGTCTTTTTTTTGTTGTGACGCGTACTATTCGTTACAAGCTGAAAACGAATAATGTCTCTCTCACAATAAGAAGATAAGTGGGAGGGCAAGTGGGGGAAAATGGAGCATCCCATGGTTGGTGTCACTTGCATATTGTGAGAGGGAGCACTATCAGTCTTCAACTTGTGACGGATATTGTCCGTCTTCGATGGGAATTTGTGCTTATCTTTAATGATCAATCTAGCTTTTTTAAATTATATTTTTTTTTCTTTTCGACAGATTCATGTTTCTAGTGGATTTGGATGTGGAGGATTCGTATGGGTAGAAAGTAGAAACTATAAACAGATTTGTACATGGATCATTTGATTGAGACTTGTATCCTTGAATCTACTTTTATTTTCTTTCTAAAATATAAAAATTGGGTTAAATGATTAACATATTCACTTTTTTATTTACCATAAATAAGCTAAACTATGGTTTTTTCTCCTTAACTTTTTTCTTTTACAAAAGGTTAATTTTATTGTTATTGGAGTTTTCTAGACTTTAATGTGATAATCCTAATTAAATTTTTAAGTTTGAATATTCGGAAAATGCATGCGGTATCCTTGGGGTTTACTTTTTTGCCCGAAATACCAATTTTTTTATCCGGAAAACTTTAAGAGGTCATAACTCGTGTTTACGAGTTCAGAAAGTGATAATTTTTTTTCCAAATTAACCGTCTTTCCGAGAACTACGACTTGAAAAAAAAAATTTGGAGTTTGGAATTTGTGACCAAGAGATATGGTCACTCGAAGTTTGTTCGGTCAAAAAATCGTAAACACGAGTTATGGCCTCTTAAAGTTCCCCGTATCAAAAAATTGGATATTTCGGGCAAAATATCAAATCTCAAGGGCACCGCGTGCATTATCCGTTGAATATTTGTTAAGAAGCGCACCTGCTTATATGCCACTTCTAAGAGGCGCATGTGTGCGTTTCTGGTTTTGGAGTGTCCTCTCGCAGACCCGCAACTAGAGAACGCGTAATTGCGGTTTCTTAGAGGATCTTAAATAAGATTTATCTTTTGAGATTGAATATAGCAACACGTCTAAAATTCTAAAATAATATCGTGAGGATTTCCAAAATATTCCGACTCGGAACGAGACAGGATCTATAAATGGATACAGTTTGTGATCCGAGCTCAGAATTTACTTAAATTACTATCAAACCGACTGTGTCGGCATATAAATGATGACTTAGGGGTTAACCAAAATGTTCGAGTAAAATTTTGATTTTTAAATTATAATAAAATGATCTTCGAAAGATCCGTGAATCGAGACTTGGAATTGACAACTTAGGATCTTGTACATCTGAACCAAATTTTAATCCACCATAATATATATACGGCTCTAAAATTTAACACCTCTATTAATGAAGTAAATCAAAACTATTGATGTAACATAGGTGTTCGATGAAAATGAAATAAGATTAGGCTGATAATCAAATAACTCATGAAAAACACTGCTACATTAAAAAAGATAAACAATTGTGTGAAACGCCCAAAAATATAATAGGTAAACAAATGTCCGAGAATCCGAGGCAAATAGAATTATATTTTGGCCCCATTTGGTAAACGACATATTGACAAATTTTTAGCATATTCAAGGGTTTTAGCATGTTTGATCAATCAATATGCTAATTTTAGTATTTGGTAAACAGCATATTTTGAGTCAATATGTTGTTTTACAATATGTTGTCTACCCAGCATATTGGTTAGCATATTGTAAAATATGAAAGTTTACTTCATTTTACAAAGAAACTAACAATCTACTAATCATAATCTGCCAATTTACCAACCACTCAAATTAATTTTGTCAATTGTAATATGCTAGTCAAACCTTTTCATAAAATCTGACACTTGTAATCTGCTTTTGCAATCTGCTTATGCTGAAACTAATCCGCTGTTTATCAAACAGAACCTTTGTTATTCACAATCTCATCTAAGACGAGTCAAGTATCACGCATAAAACAAAAACAGAATGCATTGAGATTAACAAAAGGATTTGATTATCTACATAAGTGGGGGTAATATTTCACTCGTTTTATTCCGACGGATATATCCGTTGTTAAGGAAGACCAATTGGTTGTTATTCTAGACGAGTAAACTGACCCGATTTAACTCGATTTGTAAGCGAGCCTCGCCCATTCGGCATTCACCCTCCTTCATTCCCCTCTACGCGCTCGTTATCTAAAACTTCAGGTAATATTCTCCACATCCGTACATCATCCCGCATGGTATTATGAACTTATGATATACTCTTTCCATCTCGATTATTTGTTTACCTTTTATTTCACTCTGAGGACTATTTTAATTAAAGGTAAACAAATGATTGGAACGGACGAAATATTACAAGTCAGTGTTGTTGACTCTATAAAGCTGGTGTTTTTTTCATGAATTATATGTGGGTTTTGCCTCAGATGGTCTTATACAATAAGTTTGTCAAACGGATTAAATGGGATATGATGTTCGTATTAATAGGTCTGTTTACCCTATTTTTGTGTAACACGGTCTTACATGAGAATAACTAGAAAATCAACGCGGCCGTGAAAATTGGTAGCTTAGGAAAGGAATGGTTTTGGGGCTTGAGTGCAGTTTTGTAGTATGAATCATGAATGTCCGAATCCGCATATTAAGATTAGTTTGATATACGAGGCTTGAATGCAGTTTCTGATTTAAGGATAATCAATTTAACAGCTATGTACGACACATCAACGCTTCACTTTGGTTGCGAATTGCATGTGTGAATTTGACACTTGGGAAAGATTGACCCATCAACACGACACTATGACACTTCATTTTAGGCCCAAGACATAAACTTTTTCACAGAATAGTCGTGTCTGACACTCCGACATTTGCTACTGAGTAAGAGTAACATAGGTTAACATGGAGAATATGGAAGGACACCTTGTGGTATTCCGTGATAGAGCTAGGGCAATGATGGGAATCTTGTGAAAGATGGCGCGTATAATACACTCTTAGCCATTTGTGTGAAACCTCAATGTTTTTTAGATCATACCGGAATTATTTAGGTGGCGAACGGGACCGGGGTAGATAAGTTAGTGTCTTTGGTAATTTTTTGTTGAAAATGTGTCGAATGTCAAACAAAGATAGAGCATGCTTTTGTAGTAGAGGTTCTGCTGATAGCAATTTGTTGCAGGGCGTATGGTAAGTCACTAGAGATTGTTATGGACTTGTAGTTGAACTGAACTAGTTCTTATAAACCATCATAGCATTGTAATTCATTTCTGGATCTATTCCAGGTTCCATCCGGGTTCTGTAGATTCAAGAACGAGGAAGTTACGACAGTAGTGGAGAAAAGTACAGTATTCTTGTACCATTTTTTCATCAGAAAAAGTTCTTCGAAGCTTTCAAAGAGCGTTTCTGAATACAGGGGTTAGTCTGTATCGTGAAGCTGCAGAGTGTTGGTAGTCGTGGTACAATTTATGGTACAGAATTCATTATGTTCCCTGGAAACAGCCTTTAGGCTTTGTACATCTGACCTCCTCTTATGATGCCTTAGCCCGGAGCCAGTGTCTTTGATTTTGCTTTCTCTCTGGTTTTAGTTCTTTTGGGTGTCCCATCTTCCATTTCATTTTACCAATTTTGCAAAGCATTTTTGTACTCCATGACGAACACTGACACAGAAGACATGTTGCTAGATACTGCACACCATGGTAAAGTGCTGCATCTATGATTGGCTTTAGGTAGGGTTTGACTTATTGGAGTGGTCTGCTTTGCCATACACTTCCTCAGGGCCTGATACGACAGTGACGTCAATTACTCTTCATTTGTCAATTCATGCTGTCTAGACATTCCTGACAACACTGCAGAAGTTTATGATATGCGCCACATGAATCCAGCCGGACATTTCAGACAAGTACCGAATTGCAGCCGTGTCTTGGATTCATCGGACGATAATGAATGTTGTGAAGTATTGGATGCTCTCAAAAACAAGTTGGCTGTGACTGTATAAGGGGATCAAGATATGATCACAGGCATGTTGCGAAGCATCAATAGGATTATTATCGTCTGAGAGAAGGCGTGGACTGCAAACTCTGCATATGCTGTGTGATGGTTCTAAAAGGCCATCAGCGTAACTTTTAAGAAGTTCATAAATTATGGGTTGATTCTTGATGGAAGCAAGGTCACTGATAGAATGGTTTATATATGGGACAGACAACATTTGCGCACATACTATCATACAAGCTTCGTGGCCATACCGAATCTGTGAATGAAGGTGTCTTTCAACTTAATGAGCCTACTGTAAGAGACTAAGATCTCGCAGTTATGATAGACAGATATATCTGGAGGAGCTGTAAACCGTCATAGCTCGTTGATAGCTGCAAGCCTGCACGCGTGCGTGTAATACCTGTATCATGGTGCTCATCTTTCCAAACTGCCCATCCAGGTAATCTGGACTATTCTGGAGACTCTTCCTTTTGTTTTGATATTTCTGTGATAATGGCCATAGTCTGTGTAGTTCGATCAGGTAATACCCTTTTTCTACTAGACAATTTCGTGCTGTTGAGTTGGAAATGTCGTGTCGATTCAGGTATGAGTCTATCGGGTTGTCATTTCAATGCGGGTGACTGGTTCCCGTAATTCGGGATGGAGCGAGAATGCGAGATCATTTCACATTGTCTTTGGTAAGGTTTTTGTACTATAGTATCCTTCGTCCCAATTATTTGTTTACCTTTTTTATTGTTTGTGACTTGTGAGAGTTTAAGTTGGGCGGTTTCAGGTTTATGTTCTATTTGGGCCCGTATCAGGCCCCCTAAAGTAGAGGCGGACTAATGGTCGGAACTGGTAAATTCCGGGATGGAGTCATATTTAGAACTAGTGTGTAACCCGTGCATAAATGCACGGGTATAATATCCATCTGATACCCATTAGAGGGAAAATATATGTTTTTCCTTTTCAATTATTTGTCTTTCCTTTGACTAAACTTACAAAGAATAAAAACTATAAACGAATAATTAGAATGGAGGAGTAATATCTATAAAAAATTTTAGAAAATTCGGTACAAATATGCATATACTCATCGAGCATAAGTTATTGGAATAGCCTCGCTTATAAGGCGATACTATAAAAACTTGTTTATCAACATAGGTTTACAATAAGCTTTTAATATAGGCCGTATCATAAATCTTTTATGGAGTGAATAGTAAGGGTGGTGCTTCGRGGCTATCGGTGGTGAAGGCACAACTGCGGTGATGCGAGTACATTGGTGATGGTGGTCGTCTGATAGTGATGGTGATCYGATCAGGAAGGTGGCATTAATAGTTGCTATAACCCGTGGAGGTCCGACGATAGCCCGTCAACTATGAGTGAAACGTGTGGGGGGTGGGCTAATTATGTTAAACTTATGGAACTGTTTTTGTAGTTGATCATTTGTATTAGTTCAGTATTTTTGTAATGSGTTTATCTAGAAACATGTACATAGAATCTGATCATTTGAGCCACCTCAACACTTCACYACCACTCTCTGTGAACTCAAAGCAATCGAAAACTGCTTCTGTTTATCAATCACTCGCTCAAGAACCACACTTCGATCTATCTCTACCTAAAAATT
>VHZZ01000475.1:20565-59113 GCA_009801015.1 Silene noctiflora | reverse complement strand
CTCTCTCAAGCTTTCTTTCTTCTCTCTGTGCTTCTCATACGCAAAACTTCATCTTCTTCCTTCAATCAAATTATGTCTTCCTTCACATTTCATCAGTAACCACATACGCTGTACTTCCGAACGTTGCTTTTTTCGAGTTTTTACCTGTTCAAGTAGGGGACGAACAAGATCAGGAGCACTTTGAACCCGAACCTGTTGGGTTAACTCAAGTGAAAGTTGGTCAGGAGTATGAACTTGTAATCACTAACTTCCTAGGTAAGTTCATAATAATCATCCTTCTTAAATTAAATCGACTTTTTTTTTTGTTCAAATGAGTACACTATGTCGCGGGTAAATCAAACCCTCAACTTGAGCTAACTCTGATTCTTAAATGTTTAGATTTGTGAAGCGCAGAAAATCTACTGAAATAGCCGGATAATCGTGTATGTCCGTCTTTCAGGTTTATATCGTTACAGGCTGGGAGATTTGGTAAAAGTAACAGGATTCTATAATTCAACTCCGCTGCTGCAGTACATATGCAGGGCCGGTGTGATTCTGTCGATCACTGATGAGATAACCAGTGAGAGAGATCTACAGTTAGCAGTCGAAGAAGCATCAGAACATTTGGCCAAGGATAAAGTTAGGCTCATTGATTATACAAGCTACGGAGATCTCTCGCCGAGACAGGAACACTGTTATTTTCTGGGAGTTGGATCGCGACTGCAGCGATAATATGTTACAGAAGTGTTGCAACAGTTTGGACAAAGCGATTCCTAATGTAATTTACGAGGATGAACGTGTGTGCAAACATATTGGACCCCTAGAACTTCGGATTGTCCGAAGAGGGACGTTTATGAAGATTCTTGAACACAGAGCAAGCGTCGGAGCACTGCTTATGACTGACATCTTTGTTAATCAACAATTTCTTAAAGAGAAGTGTTGGTGTTCAACTCTAAGTTCTTGTATTTCATACTCCCTAAATACAATAAGTCTCGCTTAGGATGGACATTATCCGTCTTAAGCTTAAGAGGGGTCAAATACTACCACATGATGGTAATAAAACCAAAACTTCTGGCAATTCCTAGGCAACAAGTGGGGTGATTTGGTATGTATTTGACCTGTTTTAAGCTTTGTGTTCAAAATAAACTTCAGTTGTTTTTGCGTGTCTTCAACCCGATGTTACCAATGTAAGATCGCTAGGATAAAGCACAATCTCTAATAAATTGAGCATGGTTCATGGATGGAAACTATTTTATTTGGCAAATTCTTGTTTAAGACGGGAGTATCCGTCTAAGCTTAAAACGGATCAAATAATATGAATAAGACAAAGGGAGAATTAATAGAGAAAATCAAAATAGTTGTCTTAAATGCTCAAGCAGGACGGTATTTCACCCGTTTTAAAGTTAAGACTGATATCTCCGTTATAAGGGGAACTAGCTATTATTTTATTTATAGTGAACATGATCGAACATGGTTTACAGCTCGAAAATCGCAACTCTATGATTGTCTTGATCTAGTTATGGGCATTGTTCCCCACTTCCCCTGTTTGTACTATCACAATCATTTCTGATTTCTTGTAATCAAGGATATTATATTATATTATTCATAAATGCGAGGATTAAATTCAAAATACTTTCGGAAATCTTACGAGAATTTTTGTGCTAGGCTGATATTTACAGAGGTCCATTATGGTGGGAGAAAGGTACATTACTCACATTCTTGCATGAGTTGATCTTGCTTAAAACCGTCTTAGTTAACACTTCTCACAACCGTCCTTTTGTTTTTGTCTTATTTCAATCGGTTGTGAGTACTGTTTTAACTTAAGACGGTCTTAACCAATAATTTGTTTTCTTTGTTATCTTTGGTTGTATATTTAACACCTTGCAAATTGTTAGACATCATAGCAAGTCATACATAGAAAAAGTGATCAATGAGGAAGAAGAGTTCGACTCAGATAAATGGATATCGGAATTCGAGGAGGTGACAAAGGATGCAGAAAGGATACAAAGAGAATTGCTTGCGAAGATACTCAAGGAAAATGGTGAGACGGAATACCTTAAGAAACACGGTTTTAATAATGCAGGTCGTTTCGATCCTGAGACCTTCAAGGAATGTGTTCCGGTGGTAACTTACGCCGATATTCAACCATACATTGATAGAATTGCGGATGGGGAAACGTCGTCTATTCTCACCTCTAAACCTGTCTCCTCTTTTATTCTTAGGTATGTAATATGTTCCTTGATGCAATTTTCGACACTTTTTCTGATGGACAATGATAGGGTATCAAGTCTCGGTACCACTTTCTCACATGCATGCTTTATTCCCTGATTCTTATTATAGTTCGGGAACAACTACAGGGAAGAGGAAACTCGTTCCTTGCGTAGAAGCGAAAATGGACGTTAGCTTAGTCTCCAAGTTGACTGCGTATGCCTATAGAAGCAGGTAAGTTCTTTGGACGAACTACTCCGTATATTGCAATTCAATTGAATTGGTTGTTTGTTATCATAAATTCTCGTTTGAGTCCGTCTCATTAGACTTGACAAAACCTACTAACCCGAATTGGCCAATTCCAATGACCCGAAAATATTACCTGAAGACGACAGGATTTCAAATAGTCCCACGCGGAAGTGGCCTGAACTAACTCAAAAATTACTCTACTCCAACTTACCGACAATGACCCATTTGGAATTACTTTTACTGCGCAGCCTTAAATGACCTGATCTAAAATGACTGAACCGATACTTGATCCATATGACCGGTTTGACAGTCTAGTTCTCGTAATAATATTATCATGAGACGGAATATGTGAGGATCAGAATCGGGTAGTAATTTTTTGTATTAACATGCATGAGACCTTATATACGTAGGGAATATCCTATTGACGAGAGCAAAAAGGCTTTGACGTTCACCTATATTTCACCGGCAACTAAAACAAAGGGCGGTTTAGAGGTAAGTTTTGGCAGTTCTATTTACTTCAGTCACCGGAAAGCAAAATTGGGTTCAAGGGTAGAGCATTGCAGTCCTACTGAAGTCCGATGCGCTGCTGATATTCAGCAGGCCACCTACTGTAATCTCTTGTGTGGACTGATATATCGCGATGATGTACAACTCATTTCTTCGGTGTTTGCACATTCAACTGTGCTTGCATTAGAAACATTTCAGAAAAGGTGGAAAGAGTTATGTAAAGACATTCGAGTTGGGGTGCTGAGCACCCGAATCACGGATCCATCTCTTAGAGAAACCATGTCTCGTCTTCTTAAACAAGATGTTGAATTATCAGATACAATTTACAACATTTGTATTGAGTTACGCGAGTGTTCATGGCAAGGTTTGATACCTAAGCTTTTCCTGAACGCGAGGTATGTTACTGGCGTCATGACAGGGTCTGTTAAAAAATATGTCGAAAGATTAAGGGCGTACGCTGGGGAGCTTCCAGTGATTAGTGACGAATATGTATGTAGCGAAGGACGTGTTGGAGCTAATATTAATCCTCGAGTTTTTCCTGCGTTAGCCACATATGTTGTACTTCCAAACGTTGCGTATTTTGAGTTTCTACCTGTTCGAGTCAAGAAACAACATTATGAGCAGGACATTGAACCGAAACCTCTTGGGTTAACTCAAGTCAAGGTTGGCCAAGAATATGAAGTCGTAATCACGAACTTTCTAGGTAAGATCATAATAAGCACCCTTCTTAAATCGACTACTACGACTGCTGTTAAATGGTCTGAATACTTACTTTACGGAACCAATCTTATGTTGTTCTGTTTCAGGGTTGTACCGTTACAGGCTGGGAGATTTGGTAAAAGTAACAGGATTCTACAATTCAACTCCAGAGCTTGAATTTATATGTAGGGCCGGTGTGATTCTATCGATCACTGACGACAAAACGACTGAGAGAGATCTAAAAGTAGCAGTCAATGAGGCCTCAAGGCATTTAGCCAAGGATAATGTTACATTGGTTGATTATACTAGTTATGCAGACGTTTCGTCTAGGAAACAGCATTACATTATTTTCTGGGAGTTGGATCGCGACTGCAGCGATAATGTGTTGCAGAAAAGTTGCAACAGTTTGGACAAAGCAATTCCTGATGTAATATATGAGGATGAACGCCAGTTGAAACAAATTGGACCCCTAGAGCTTCGGATTGTTCGAAGAGGGGCGTTTATGAAGATTGTTGAACACAGGGCAAGCGCTGGAGCTGGTAATATTGCTCAGTTCAAAATGCCAAAATGCTTGAAAAATGAGCAGTTCCTGAAGATCTTCAATGATAATGTTATTAGCAGCTATTTCAGCACTGCTTATGACTACTGACTCCTTTTATTATCAACAATTTCACTCCTTCAAAATAATTTTTCGGGTTTTACGACACTGAAAAACTTCAAGGAAGAAATTAATGACGTACTCCCTCTTATTCACAATGATCTTCCACGTTACTTTTGCACGTTACTTTTGCGCGAATAATTGTTCAGCATTTATATACTCTTTTTTAGGCTGAAATTATTTTTTTACGGAATATTCTTTTATATCAGTTAGTGCATTAAGAAAGGGAGGGACTATTGTTTTTCTATAATATTTCCGGTCAAAGTTATACAATTTTAACGGAGTAGAAGGAAGTATGTCTTGAAGACCCGTTAAAAGTCAAACAAGAAAATTATTTTAAAAAAACTTGAAATGAGGAGAAAAATGTAATGGTCATCCATACTACTGATCGAGATGGAGGGAGTACATTATAAATCGGAAAATCATAATAAAAAAATCAGAGAATGTTACACCATTTGGGTAAAATAAAGAATTTACGAGGTAAATAGCAAAATATTAAAAATTTAAGACAATAAAATCCTATAATACTTAGAGTAGGAGATCGATTAAAATTCCAAAAACACAGGAAATTCAAGAAACAAAATATGGAAATTTGGTTGTTATAAACACAGCTTTTACACAATTAATTATAATTATAATTATAATCCTAATTCTTCCAAGGTTTAGTATTTCCTCAACACATTCGCACTTCTTTAATTTCCTCACTATATAAAAACCAAAACATCACATTCTTCTTGTTTATTGTATAATTTTCACAATTTCAGAATTTTTGTTTATAAGATGCTTGACATACCACCAGGATATAAGTTTATTCCTACGAAAGTCGAACTCATCGATTATTACCTCAAGAAAAAGATCCTAAAGGAGTCATTTAATCATCCACTCCCTAAAATATTTGATGGCGATGTGTATTATGAGCATCCACGGGTTGTGACTCGTGCAGCTATAGAATCGGTGGAACCTAGTGCGCGACAGGATGCTTCCATGGTCGCGGGGGTGTACTTCTTTACTACATTAAAGAGCTCAACCGAGAAAGGGAAGAAGAATAAAAGCCGGCATGTCAAAGATATTGGAAAGTGGGAACAACAGACGACTAGTAAGGTGACAGTCAAGGACGAAGTTACTGGCATGGATAGGAGAATTGGGTACTACAAGTACTACAAGTTTGTACCGGGCAACGAGTGCCCTCGAGAGGAGGATGAATGGCAAATGCATGAGTACTCGGCTGAGGATAATACCGATCAAGTCTTGTGTCACATCGTCAAGAAAGATACCATCGGTAAAAAGAGAAAATTTAATCAAATGATTCAACCATCTTACCAGATAGACAATGATGGCGCCAATGATGGAGCCGGTACCGGTTATCAAGGTTGCATGGACTCTGTCCTGTCAATGTATCGCGAACAAACCCAGCTAACCGAGTTATCAAGGTGTCCCGGAACAATATACGATTCTAATCAGACGACAATGATTCATTTCCAGTCGGATCATGTAACCAATACCAATAATATGATCATCTACCCGACTCAATTACCATATTGGGACTCAAACCGAGTAGAACATGTAGCCGGTCCAAGTAACTTGATTAATAACAGTGAAAATTTTGACGGATATGGGATCAGAGGTTTTACTAATCAACAAGATCCTTTATCTCATCATTTTGTCCCCTGCCTCAACACATATTATACTAACTCGTACCCACAAGAATATCAAGACGACGGAGTGACCAACCCGATTAGGACTAATTGTGACTTTACGGTTAGTAATAACGAGGAATTTAAGGATCTGTCCACGGTGTCTGAACTGGTTTTTCCTGAAAACGGGTTATTTTAGACTAACCCGATTGATCTCCGTGTTGCGCAGATGAATAAGATTTGAATAGTTTCTTTAAAGTTTTATTCTTCTTTAATTAATGTTCTGAATTGTTTATTTGATTAATTAGAAGAGATGTAGATTAAAAAACTGTTTTTCACTTTTTAGTATTTTCCAGGTCAGCAAAGTTAGTTATGCGTCAGTTACAAGAATTACCGTTGTTCTTTGTTCTTTTTTTACCGTTTCTATAATTTATGATTTTTTATATCCTCTGTTATCTGAATTGACTGAATACTTTCAAGCAATCGAATCAGACATAACAAAGGTTGTTAGCGGAATTATTTATAAACTTATACATTTCGGGTGTAAGTTTCAATGGGCAAGAACAAGTCTAGGGTTATACTTCGTATCATATTAAGGTCGAATATTGATAAATGATACGGAGTAGGTATCATAATTAGGTCGCATGTTAGAATCCTCCGCTTATTTTACAATGCAAAACCTAAATTATCGGTAGAACAAGAGGTTTCCAAATTAACAAAATTGAAAGCAATAGAATCCGATAACCAGCAAACTCTGGTAACTGACTAATCAGCTGAAAACTCTGAAGTTTGCTTATAGCAGCAACCAAGTATTCCACCATCTTTAGAATTTGCGAAACTAAGAACGCCATCTTGAAGGGAGGTTCAGTTTTTTAATCGTCTTCAGAGATGTCATCTTCGGAACTAGGTTGTTTTGAAAAAAAAAATATGAGTAATTTGTGAAACCTAAGATAAATACACAATACACAAATAAATCGAAAACAACAGTAGATTAACAGAAATTCACCCTGGTGTGCAGTCTGATTCGCTGCCACCATCCTCAGACACACTATCATCATCTCTACTGACAATGGAGATTTGACAAACAGTCAGGCTCTAGGAAGATCCAACAGTCATTTTAGAGCACGAATCTCTGTTATAGGTGACAGCCAACATCGGATATGGACTATCAATCCCTTGAGATGCTTGCTGTTGCTTAAGAATTAAAACCCTGCAAAACAACTCAAAAGGGTCTTCAGGCATTGGAATCTCAGGAGTAGTTTAACCCATCTGACAGTCGAAGTCCAGACGTCAAGGCTTGCTTCAACAAGGGATGAAAGATTGATGACAGACGATTCCCTGATAAATGCTGATAAATGGAGAACCTGCAACTTCGGAGTTCTGATGATGATTTTTTCATTTCCTGATACGATTCTTAGAACCCTTAGAGAGAGCGAACACACCGAAATTTCATCAATTTCCTGACACAAATAAACATTCAGCTCCTCAAGGACAGGGCAGCCAGACAAGAAACTACTGAAAGGATCACGTGCATCCAGAAACAAAACATTTGTAAGTGAGAGACTTCTGAGTTGTGGAAGATGGACGGAAGAGGGCAAGAACAGCTCCAATTTGCCTTCTAACTTCAAAACAGCAAGCTTGTCCTTATGAAGTAAGAGGGTTTCAGGCAACTTGATAGTCGAAGAAAGATTGCTAATAAAACATAGCTCCTTGACACACTTCTTAGCGAGAAAAAGCATCCATTCATAGACAGTTGAAGGTGAAAACCCACTGTGACATTCCAAATGGACGCGTTCTAGACATGGCAGGTTACTGAGAAATAAGACCCTATTAACAAAATTCTTATAGCAAACATACTGCTTTTTTTTAAAGGGGCTAACTGTAGGTTGTTTAGGAAAATCACAGGAAGACCAGTCCAGACATACTGCCATCTCTTAGAAAGTATGCTGGTAGAGACGGCGCCTTTTGTTGAGAGAATCGCCAGAATATGACAGAGAAGTTTGTCAGGTAACGCACTGGTCCGATCTACAGTTTGCGTGCAGTAGATGTCGCCGTTGCTGCAGGTTTTTTGATATTTTGACTGAGCCATATCTCTGCCACAAGTGTTGAGAGACTCAGAATGAGTACACTTTATATACCCAATTATATCAGGAAATGGCAGTTGATTAGTCAATAATTAATTTCTAGAGGGAGATGTACATGCTGCTAATACTAGATTCATGCATTTGATTTTACCTAATAGAATGTAAATAATGTAAATTATTTATATTTATTTTCGTAATTAGTTATTTACATTACGGAAATAAATATTTTACATTATTTACGTTTCTATTATTACCTTCAGATTCAAATTTTTACCTTTGTAGTTTGTAGTAGGAATTCAAATTCTCCAATTCACACTGCAGTCAGCATCGATCATAGTGTGCTTCTATGAATTCATGTCAGAAAGATTTGTGGACGGGATATGAACTCATGACCGTTTGGTTAGAAGTCAGGATGCCGACATTGAAGATAAAACTATGTAATAGCAGTGCCAGGAAGCGTAATACCGAAAATTAAACAGAATACTGTATTCTTCTCCCTAATAACAATAACATTAGTAATAACAATAACAATCTCGAGAGAAACAGCGAAATAAGAATAGTTTTCAAGCCCAGTTTTTCATCTCAATTTAATTTCGCGAAAGCCAATATTTAACACTCGTGGTACGGAGTACAAAATACAAGGATCACATAAGAAAAAAAACTAGTATACCTGTAAGGCTGTGACATAAGAACTTACAAAAGCATATGCTTTATTCAAAAGCCAACATTATACAGCACAGTAACAACTCTTCTCTTTACTTCCATGGAAATGATACTGTCCGTCTGTCCTACAAATGAGCCTTCTACAAATTTATCCAAAAAAACAAACTGTGAAATTAAGTGTTCTTCGGAGAACTTCTCTACCTTCATGGAATTCCTCTAGCTTATTTATACTCAAAAGGCTTCAGAATTCCGAAGATCTACCCATCAAAATGTTCTCATTCTCGAGGATTACTTAGCCTTCTGCGGTTGTTAAAGAAGGTATGGGCTTGAATACCTTAATGTTTTGTCTCTTGGGATTTGGTCTGGGTCGAGGCGCTCTGTTACGGGCCATTTTCCTGGGCTTCAGGTCTTCTGGTCCAATCATAAACTGAGCTACCAACTTCAGGTCATTGAACTCGCTTGGGTTCTGGTTTAACTGGCAAATTACTTTGTCAGGAGCAAGTGAGACGGTATTTTCATTGCGTCTTACTCCAGCTACATTATGCAAGCTTGAAGAATCTTTCACTGCTTGAACAGAGCTGTTTACGTAGGCAGGCTTTGGCAGGGAAGCAACGCCCTTTCCTTTGTCTCGTGGAGGAGCCATTGGCCGTCTTATAGGTTGGTGGTCCCTACTTGAAGGACCAAAATGGGAGCTCCCCATCTTCCTTTGACCTTGCAATGTCAACGGAATGGGACCAACAAACCCAGCACTATTCCTAACAATATTTCCGTTGTCATTTGGATACGCCAAAGGAAAAGGACGTGCGGTAGGGTAACATGGGTGACTTGAGTTATGATCCTGAATAGTAGTAGTTCTACCGTTGTTCTTGGTGAAGGGATACCGGAAGGAAGTAGGTGGACCCACCACCTTTTGTGGTCCCAATGAAAGCTCTGTATTTTGCACCTTTGCTGAATTCTGCATCAGACTCAGCAAATGCATGGCAGGAATTGCTTCATTGACATCAACAGAACTTGCAGAGCTATCTGGATTTCCACTGTTGTAAGCATTAGAGAAGCTCAAGTTCTGATGCTTTTCAAAGTTTAAGAAACTTCCGGGACTCTGGTGATGGGTGCGTCCTTTATTCACAACATTAGAGCTCGGAGACAGCATCTGAGGATTAGTAATTCCCACAGGCATGCGACTGCTCGTCCCAGAAGGCCATAAATGGTGACCATTAGAAATACTCGGACGTGGCGCCATTCCCCTTTGTTTCTGATATGAATCCACTGCCTGGAGAAAAGTCTGAGGGTATCGTTGTACATTAAGATTCCCGTTCCAATTGTTTGGTGTTAAAGTATGAGAGTAAGGGCCAGCATGGTCTAGGGCTTGACTAGGCGTAAGAAACCTTGGAAGACCTCGGACACCAACATGATTACTGCTGCAGTAAGTATAATGACCTAAATCTTCATTAAACAAAGGAATTCTGGGATCGGTGGATGGTGGCTTCTGCATCCTGAGAAAATGAGATTGTGCAAAAGTTTTCAAGTGTTGCCCATAGGATCCATAGGTTTCAGTAGGCCGTACATTTGTGCCAGAAAGAACAGGAGGTCCAGAAAAATCATGCTTATCCTTTGGGTCATTGAGATGTCTTTCATATTGATTCTTAGCCATCAGCTCAACAATATCCATAGGTATGTCATCTCCAAGACCCTGTTCATTTGATTTGTCATCTGTAGGTATGCTATTGATGTCGATATCTTGTATACGTCCTCGAACTTCATTGGTCAGTTCCTTTTGGTTGGCTACCGAGTTAGACACCTATACAATTAACAATAATAAGAATGACAACTTAGTCTCAAAATGATTCGGGGTTGGCCAATATAATTCACTGTGTTGAACTGTCAGCAAAGCATGAGGTGGAACGGAAGTTACCGAATGAACCAAATACAGAGAAGGGTATGCAAAATAGTTTTACGTAGGTATGAAGAGAAGAAAACAAAAGGTCATAATATGAGGAAAAGCTTTCTAACGAGAGCTAAGGAGAGATTGAAATGGCAGAAACAGGTATGAAGGAAATGAAGAGGCATAAATATCACACAGTAGTAAATTTACACTCTCTCCGTCTCAATCATTTGTTTACCTTTGATTGAAATAACTCATAGAGAATTTAAAAGGTAAACAAATGATTGGGACGGAGGGAGTATCATATACCCTATTTATACCTCATTTTCAAATCTTATATCTCAAACCCTTGTGAAAATAAATTCAGAACATATAAATTTTGTGAACATTCCTTCTAAATCCATACCACAGCTCAAATCCCAGGTACAAACAACACTAACCCAGTGCCTCAATGGCTCCCGCAAATTACGGGGTAAAAGGGGGTCGGATGTACGCAGTCCCCGGTAAATTAAAAAAAAAAAAAAATGAACGAATTGACTTCCATTATAACTTTACTCCACAGCACATTATATTTTCTTACCTCTCGTTGTTCCCTGATATACTAGTAAAACATTCAAATCAAAATTCATCATCGGTTTTGGAAGATCATTTTCCATTTTTGAAATATTCCATGAAAATCATTCATTCCAAATACATAACGATTATCTGAGCGCCCATTATGGATTTCTTTGTAACATTTGGGAACGATTTTTCACATATGAAGACTTTTAGTTGTTACATTTTAAATAATTCTACTAAATAAGGGTCACACACACCCACAAAAGAAACAACAAGAAAAAATGAGATGAGAACTTAGGAGATACAGTTACCAGTTTAATAACATACGAGATGTGTGAAGAGATGAAAGAAAAAAAAAAAAGGAATAAACAGATTTGCAGAGTTACAGGGGTGAAGGGAAGCCAAAAAAATAACGGGTTATAAAAATAAAAAGTTATCATTTGGACTTTTGAGGGGAAATTTGGATTTGATAAGAAGTTTCTCTTTTTTATGACCAAAGTTCAGATTTTGGTATGATATTTAAAACAGGTTTTCCCAGGAGGAGCTCGTTTTGCAAATTTCAATTACAAAGGTATCAGTTATGAATTAAGATGAAATCCATGTACAAAACTATGGAAAGATAACAATGGAGAAATTCAAATGAAAACAAAAGAAACTAAAAACGAATCAAATCCGTTAAAACTAAATCCAAAACCATCAACTAGTCATCCACATGAATATTTTCCCAGCACCATATTATGGTGTCTTAGCTCCTGTCCTTTCCGTTAGGACTGCTACAATGTTAACGTATCCCCACTTTTCAGTGTCTTAAACAGTGATCATGTTTACGAATGGAAACCACTGTTGAAAAAACTATGACATCACACAATCTTCAATGTAAATAAACCAGAAAATAGAAAGAACCAAGGCTTGCAGTTAATCTCCTTTTCCCTATACATTTTCGTGTATGTTAACTGTTGCCGAATAGAGGTTGACTGACTAATGACCCGTTCCTAAGCAAATACACGGCCAAACTTCGTACAAGAAAACAATTTAACTGAGTAAGAATTTTGCAAAGCTAGGCTTGGAAAGTGGTGTTTTCCCATCTATAATACACCAATAAGTGGTAGTTGATAGCTTAATAGATATTAGAACAGTCAACATGCTTTCTTTAGTTTATAAGATAGGCACATTTCACCTCGGTACTGGAATTTAGTAGAATAAATCTCTTATCCCAAATAGTCAAGACATTATTTTCCAAGCTTGCAAGAAAAAACTGATACGTAGTTCTTCGCAAAGAGAAATGCACAAGTTTGACGAAAAAGTCAGTGGTTATTAAGTTACAAACCTGCATAGACATTTGCTGTGCATGAGGACTGCACTCATCAGCTTCACGTGTCTCAGCGTCTTTCTTGCTTGAGTCTGTTGTTGGACAAATGTTGCTCGCGCCATTCAATTGGTTAACTTTATCAGGCGCACTAGCAGAAGTCGGCCTGAAAGTTGCACTAGCCTCCTCAATATTTCTATTTTCTCTATCTTTCTGTACAGTGTTGCCAGCAACAAGTATCTGTTCTGCCTGAGATGATGAAGGATGGGGCCCATCGTTCCTTGGAACGCGCAGCTGATCATTTTCCTTATTTAGGTAGCTGCTGAGAAAGTAATGACCATTTTCAGAAGCTTTACGAGCATTTTCGGTTGCATTCTGATCAGCTTCTCCATGTTTTCGTGTGGTTCCACATTCTTTAGGCATACGGCTTTTTGAAAGAGTAAGAGAAGTAGGCTCCTTTTGATTTTGAGAATTTTTGCCTCTCTTTTTAGTCAAAACAGAGTTTTTCTCACTTAATCGAGCAAAGAAATCAAGATTTTGGGGCAATTCGTCTGAAACCTTCCCTTTATCATGACTTGATTTTTGTTTGATCTTCTGCCGAGGCATTGAAGAACAATCTCCATTGTCCACTTTGATCTTCTTATTCTTTCTCTCAGGCAAAAGATCTTTAGATTTGCAATGCCGTTTTGTCAAAGCTTCAGAGATTTTCTCAGTTGATTCATCATCGGAGTCAGACTCGTACTCTGATCCTGAGACTTCAGAGGTGCCAACATTCTTTCTGGTTCCATCATCAGTCTCCATAGATTTGAATCCCTCCTCCTGATATCCCACCCTCTTCCGCTTGATGTGATCATCGTGAGGGCTAGCAGGTGGAAGGATTTTCTTTTTTCCCTTTGCAGGATTTTGGGTAACCTTAGAGCCCAGTAACTCACTCAAAAGTCTCACTTTAGGCTTTTTCCGCCGCTCTGCCCCCAAATAATCGTCATCATCTTCGCAAAAATTATTTATATTATTTAATGTAACCGTGGCTTCATGTCTTACAACATATGAAGGTCCACCACTATACGCATTCAAATCTGGTAAATTGACTAGACCTTGGCTGTGACTACAGAGGCCACTTAGAGTGCCAGCTACACCATTGATTGGTGATCCAACTCGTCGATGTTGTGAAGAAGTTTGTGGTTCTTCTTCACAAGTTTTAGAGACATAATCCACTTTACGAGTCTCATAGCCTTCAGAAGGCCCTACTTCAGTCTCGTCTGCTCTGCAGTCTCTATAAAGGCCTTTAATGGTTCCGTTTTGATTGATTGTTGATCTAATTCTAACTGGCAGAGGCAACAATGCAGTTAGTATGATACACCAAATAATAAAGATAAGAAGCCAAGGAATGGCATACCGAACTACAAATTATATATACCTTCACTATCAGCAGAAGGGTCAGCTTCAAGTTGACCTAAAGTTTGTTGCGGAATCCTTTGACTTACAGAAACCTTTAGGATACCATTTTCACACCCTGAATAAAAAGAATAGCGCAGAATCAATTCATAATTCTCTTTTATGTTGGTATATGCAGGAATTGGTAGTTGAAACAGATGTCATTCATGCAAGTAGCTCGAATATGTTCGCCTTTACAGGTAGTTCAAAACGCATTTGATAACCCCATTTCATTAATTAAACGTCTTTACAGCAGTAGAATAAGAATATGGATTAATAATATGATCACGGACATGTAGACTGTTAGTGTACGAGAAGATAATGAACCTGAAAATACTGGAGTCTCGGCATATATGTGAGCTTTCCCTTTTCTTTTTAAATCAGCTAATGTTGGAGGATAGTTTTTGTTCTCATTGGAATCAGTAGAAGTACTAGCTTCAGTATTTCGAACTTTACCAGCATTATCTTTCGAGGATTGCCCTACCATAAGAATAGAAGCATCTGTCTTTACATCATTTTGAGCTTCGCCATTACCTGCCCCACAGGAATCTCGCATAAGGTCATTTTTAGCTTCTGGAACACAACTAGTACACCGCCACCACCTGAAGTTTGGTATGACCATATGAGGCAGCTCATGCCCTGGATCAGTTGAATCTTTCAGGGTAAATGGGTAGCAAAGTTTAGGATCCCGTTTGCGAACTTCAGAAACATATCCTCTGCAAATGTCAACAGTTCCACAAAGTAGCAAAGTTATAATTCTAATTCAAACCCAAAAACTGAGGAAGGCAACGAATCTAATTGAGATTAAGAAAAGAAAACATGCTCTCTGATCTTTATTACAAAATTCGAGTCAAAAATCGAATGACATGCATTTTCAGTTGACATCAGTGGTTTGCATATTTAAAAGTTGACATCAGTTACATTCTGAAAAAGATAGAAGAAAACAAGGAGTTCCCAGTACCTCAAGGAAATCCTAAAATTCGTCACACAAGTTAGAACAGTACTATTACCCTAGTACCTCAAGGAGATACGATCGGAAAAAAAGACTGGTAGTATAGACCAAGCACATAGCAGCTCAAGCAGTCAAACAGAAGAAAGGTGCTAGTCAAATGCGAAAATTGCTAAGTAAAATGCATAACTCTTACCGTATCGAAAAATGGTTGCATTTCCTTTCAACCTCATTACTTTTCTCATCACACGGGTTGTCGACAGGTACAGAATCTACTGGTGCATGCAACCTTGTGGATTTGGAGGTTAGACTTGAGTCATTTTGATGAATTAACTCCACAATAGCACTTGCCATGTTAAATATCTCAGCCACACTAAAACAAGAAATTCACAACTGTCAGGATGAGATTTCCTATGCAGAGGTAATATCAGTCACCTGTGAGATGTTGAAGAACAATAGGTCGACGGAAGGAGTGAATGGAAACTAGAAGTTTACATGATATCAACTAACAGCCAGCAAATTGTACATGAGTCTTTCAGTTATCACTACAAGAGTACAGGATCTATCTAAGTCATTCAAAGATTCCGGATGGAGTTATCTGATGATAAACATGAAGTGAAGCCCTCAATTTTCAAATCTAAATACAATCTCAACCATTATAAGATTTGAGCATGAGATCAATTAATGAAGGATCCTCATAAATAACCAAATCCCCAACATTGAAGAGGAATACAATGTATAAAAATGAGCGCAAAAGTACACCGACAAAGACCACTAGTAACTCTTGATCCCTAAAATATATTCTATCCTAAAACCGTTTTGAACCAAAGAACAAACCTCCATTTGCAAAATGGTACAGTACTATTCAGTATAAGCATAACACAGTATCACAGTATCGCTAAAGCGCGAAAGCGGGTTCCCTTAAGCTAATATGTTTCTTGAAGCAGTCAAAGAATGAAAAAAAGGGAAGGATCCAGAATGATATCACATTTGACCAAACATTGAAAATTAGAACTATGGAGTACATATGAAGTATATCATATCGACTAAAAAGAGAAGGACACTCGTAAGGCCTTGTCCTTTTGGACTAAGGTTCAGTTCACTTCAAGTTCAGTAAGTTCAGTTCAGTTTAATTTAGAGAGTTCCAGTCTAAATGATTGAACATACCTAAATTAGACAAGTAAAGAAAGAGTATGTAAGCGAACAACAAAAATCAAAGCCACACACAATAAGACAAAGGTTAAGTACTCCCTCCATCCCGTTCATTTGTTTACCTTTCTTATTCTTCGTGAGCGGTATTTTAATCAAAGGTAAACAAATTATTGAGACGGAGGGAGTAAGAAATAAACAAAAGGGGTAAATAATGTCCAAAATCAAAACAAAAATTGTGGCCCCTCACTCAATTTCTTGACATTGCCATTCCATTATCATATGCATCACGAAGAAGAAACTCAATGATTAACTTAAGTTTCCCAATTATAATTTAATTTTCGATCGAAACGATTAAAGTATATGACTTTGATTAAGAAAACCAAACCCTAGATCTAAAATGAGTACATGACCAAACCCAGAAAAGTACTGTTGATGACTAATAACATGATACTCCCTCCGTCTCGATCAAATAGCAAACAAGGATAACTATTGATCGAGACGGAGGGAGTAGTAATTATCTAACATAAGCACAAAATTAAATTACATATCATACAAATTAGAGTTGATTATATCATTAGGGTTTTCTTTAAATAGAAAACAATACATTTTGCACATAAAATATAAAACTCCCAAATTTTCCAAGTTAGTAAACACACACAAAAACCCAGTTCACACCACAATATTTCACCTTTGCTAATCATATAATTTCGTCAACTTTAATACTACATAAATACCATAATCAAAAAATTAAAATTAATCCCAAAAATCAAGGAAATATAAGATCTAGGGCTTGCAATAATAATAAAAAAAATCACTAATTTCATAAGAACTAAATCAACTAATCACTATAATCTAACTATTGTAAGCTCAATAACTTATATTAGTAAAGGTAACAACTTTAATAAAAAAAAATGGAATAAAATTAATATAATTTGAGCTAAAAATGAACTAAACTAAAATCAAATTAATTAAATAAATGAAAGAACAAAAACCCAATTGAAAATAATTGAAGAAAGGAAGAAAATTGACCTTAAAATGAAGAAAAATCAAGTGGGTAAGCTGGAATTGGATCTGAAACGGCGCCGTTTTATGCTCCTACCATGAACAAATAATAAACTTRAGAAAGGTGAAAACTTTGATACAAAGATGTAAACTTTTTTACATGAATTTGGAGAATAAATTAACATGAACAAAACCCTAAATTTTGATTTTGATTTTGTGTGGTTGGTAAAGAAGTAGAGATTGTGAAGGAGATGGGTTTTTAGAGAGAGAAAATGAAGAAAAAAAATGGAGGAGAAAAAATGATGTGAGAGGAGAGAGAAAGCCCTCTTTTTTAACTTTTATGAATTATTTTTTTATTATTTTATTTATTAAATAATTATTTATTTTGTATTGCTTTTTTGTTTGGTTTATTAATTTTGCAAATTGATGATGTTATGTGTCCTTGAAATCTTGAAAGGTGGTTTTTTATTATAAAAACAACACACATTGCATGATTTGTTGCATCTATGCGTGTCTCCCCTATCTAACCCTCCTTTTTCACCAATTTTTAATGCAAATAAAATTGTTGAAAGGGAAATAAAAATGTATGGGGTATGGCTATTAGATGAAGGGTTCTGTTTTATGATTAACACTGATCAAGTACATATCACCAGTGTATATATCCTGTATAAAAATGCATAAAAAAATTATATTTGTTTTATATATACAAGTGATATGATCTGACCCGATTTAAACTTAAGACAAATAATACTGTTTTAAACGAGAATTTGTGTTCGATTAATGTAGTATCATATCATTATACTATAATTAATGATATTTTATTTGGCTTACAAGACATTGAAGTAGTAATTAAGATGTTGTTACTTATGGGTATTGTTTGGTTTGGACAAGATAGGTGAATGGCAATTTTAGGGAGTTAAATAGGTAATTTTGATAAAATACATTTTGATTCTTACTCTATATTAAAATAGCATAGAGAAAAGAAGTAAATTTTGGGTTCATCAAATAACGTTAACAAAATATCTAATGCTTGCCTACAAATTTTAGATTTTTTCTATTAGTTGTCCTTTTTCTTCTTTATCTCCTTTCGCTTGTCACTCAAATAACAACAATTATTAAAAAAATGTAAAATATCCACAACACGAACAGTTTTTCAAATTTGAAGAAGTAGTATTATAATTTTCTTAGACAAAAACAAAAACAGATAAAACCATGTAAAATACACACTTCAGATGGAGTATAACCTTATATTTTACGTGGACCATATACCGTAATATGTCAAGTTTATTTTGATTTATTAACGAATTTTGACCCTTTATTATACCGGCCAAATTGTTTTACATTTTATTTTTTTACGAGTATTTTAATTAAAATTGCGGTAATCTAAAAACAGACCTAATTTTAGGTCATACCCAATTTAAATTTATAACATAAACTCATCCTAGTTTATGGACTAATTTTTATTCAATTTATTTAATTACTAATTGATGAATTAGGTAAGTCATTTTCAAAAGGTCATAAGTTCCTCCAATAAATATGGTTAAACAATAGGGTATTATTTTTGGATGGTATGATATGTCATATCCTATGGCCTAATGGGTCATGCATGCTTATACAAGAGAAAAAAGAGTGAGAGAAAGAAAGAAAGGCATCTAGCCATAGACCATAGGTCCATAGTGCCTTCTTATCACAAACCATTTACCAAAAAGAAAATAAAATAAAAATAAAAATAAAACATTTTCACTCTAAATAATTTTACACCGTAGATATCACGTAAGACGGTTTGATATTGTGAGACAACTTATTTATTAACGTTAAATAAATATTATTTTTATAAAAATGAACCGTCTTATATAGTATTAGACCGTCTTATTCTACAATACAGAAGGGTTAAATATCCTTAATTTTAGAAAGTGGGAGAAAAGTCGAAAAACCCTAGGGATTGAGAACCACGCGCCATCTTGTCAGAGATTGGAATTAGATGCACTCCTTCCCACAAATAAAGGATATGATTGGAAAGTGTAATACACGTGGTATTGTAGCGAGTGGTTAAATTTTTTGACTTGCTTTGTCCCACCAAACCTAAATTTATTCGGCAATTATTAAATTAAATTTAAAAAAAGTGTGACAAGATAATTTCTAACCCTAAAATGTGGACCTTTTAATGTGGAGCGTATTTTTTCACGATTTATTTAATTATTTATTTTCACTGGTTAATATTTTTTACTGTTTTGCGGTAAGAATTTTGCCGACTTAATAATTTTGGTAATGAAGCAACGTCGTTTTGTTTAAAAAAAATAGGTCATGCTACCAATTTGCATGTGCATAGTATTGGGGTCAGGGTAACTGGGTAACATCTAGAATTACGTTAATGATGTACAAATCCCGAAATTCGTATCAATTTGTTTGATAATGCGGTTACACAAATTATAAAACGAGATTTAGTAGTGATTAATTTTATCCATTAATAGGGTTGTATTTGGAGTTGTTTTATAACTGTATTTGTATAAAATTGTTTTAAGCAACACTAATTTGTTTATAAGGTAAACTAGATTTCATGCTCGTGCGTTACACGGGTTTCAAATTTGTCTCTCCTCTAATTGTTGCGGACCTTTTAATATATACCATTTTAAATGGGGTTGACAATCCTGAATTAATTACATGGTTAACATGTAAATGAATCTTTAAATTATAATTATTCTCAATAGCAATTTCAGAGTATTTACCTTTTGTTTTAGAGTATGTCCTAAGATTGGTATTATGATTATCACAAATTCTTATTTGTGACGGCCGATATCCTAGCTTGTGACGGGTCAAATTCATTGTCTTTCGTTTTATAACTGTATTTGTATAAAACTGTTTTACGCAACACTAATTCGTTTATAAGGTAAATTGTTTGTTCGATTTTTATAGATATACTCAATCTCGTACATTTCATCTCTCAAATCACCAGAACATAGAATAGACAATCTCTCATTAAATTATTGAGATTCCAATCTTTCAATTTCATACGTTTTGAAGTTAAATGTCATACTCGATTGTGAAATTAAGGAAGTACGAAGTAGTTAATGAAACGGTGGGTATTTAAACATCACACACTCGTAGGTGGGGCGAGCAAACTGGGTACTTGAGTCGGTTTTTAATCCAGATCGGACGATAACCCTTCTAAAAACATGATTTTGGCAAATACCCCATTTTTCATTTCTAGAATTGAATTCCCAAGTTTTTGAAACCGGGTTTCGATTCAATTTTTATTTCTAAAATCGGATCCATTGTTCGATCTCACCCCAATTCATAGTCTTATTTATTTCCAATGCGAATTTACATATGGCCAGAGAATCTTGTAATTTGCATGTTTATGCTTGTTAGTTAGTTAACCTATCATTTTTTATTTGTTACTACTATTCCCTATCGTTTTAACATTTGTTTACCTTCTTTGTTACTTAAAAAATTACTCCTTAGGACCTAGGTAATTGTATATTTGTACATCACTTCATCCGCTACCTTCATTTAAAAGAATTTCATGCGTTTATAAAGCTCACATATATTAAAAATTAAATAAGA
Source organism: Silene noctiflora (assembly GCA_009801015.1). Classification (NCBI taxonomy): domain Eukaryota; kingdom Viridiplantae; phylum Streptophyta; class Magnoliopsida; order Caryophyllales; family Caryophyllaceae; genus Silene; species Silene noctiflora. The sequence goes on along the minus strand of VHZZ01000475.1, from coordinate 38,585 downwards.
ATATATATGAAACTTTCTCATTCAGATGAATTTCATACATTTATCCACCTCACATATAAGTAATTCAATAAAAATATGATATTTATTTGAATAAAACGAGCAATATATAATAAAATTTAAAGCTCGTGTTTTTTTCTTTGACTTTTTTAATAAGAGAACTTGATACGCCGTATCCACTTGACTATGTAACATCGTCATCAGCAGTCAATTAAAGAGTAGAGATCCTCTGTCCCATTTTTATGTATCATCTCTTGTCCCATTAATTTTATCTTACGACATATCATCTATCACATAAAAAATGGCATTACGTTTGATTAAACTAATGATGTTACGGTTAATTAGACACAAGATGAAACATTAGTAGCCACGTATAAATGGGCATATGTGTTTTTAGTTTGGATATTTTTGGTGTTGACCAGGAGTATCCCTACCGACAGCTGGGGCAGTCTCCTTCGGGGTACTGAAGGCAATTTAATGGGTTGACCCCTCCCAAGTTTGGCCTTTTCATTCGCAAGAGTCATGAATCGAACCCCTGACCACTCGTTTAAGAGATGAGAGCCCTTACCACTCACACCAGCCAACTTTGGTTGTTTTTAGTTTGGATATTGGTGAGGAATATATACGTACTCCGACCGAATCAAGCATCACATATGATTTGAAAATAACTCGTACTTGGCCTCCCAACTTGTTGACAATATGTGGCAATTGAGTAAATTCGGGTCGTTTTCTGTCCCCATTTTCTAAAGTTGGGTTGGGTTTGATTTGGATTGTCATGAACCATGGATCGAGCCGATCGAATCATTGTCAATAATAAATATTAAATTATAGTCTTATGTAAGGTGATATTACTATAACATAATATTAAATTCGTTATTACAATAAATTTGTGTATGATCGCCAAACTAATAACATTATTAGCGTTACTCCTAGTGAGTTAAAATCATGTAGATTTTATTTGGATTGATATTAAGATTTAAGATAACAAATTATTGTTAATGGGACATAAGGATTTAAAGGAATATTGTTGTAAAAGTATTAGTTCGATTGGTATGAATAATTTATTTATGGGATATTCTACTGTGTACTCTTGTATTTTTCGGTTTTCTATGTTGTACCCTTACATCTTTGAAATTGTATGGTGTACCCCTAAACTTCTTACTTATTCTCCATCATGACCTCCTTCAAATCTCCATTAACTTTATCATCATAAAACAGTCGTAATTTTTTACCTTTATTTTGACTTATTAATGTTGTATCATCATCCTATACGCGAAGCATCACATATCACTTTTAATAAGTACAAACTATTATTAAAAACCTCCGTTATGAAGCATGAAATAATAATGATGATTTGATGAATTTGAGTGAAATTATTCGGCGGACTAATAAGTAAATGTGTAGGTTGTCAAGTAATTGGAATGATAAATAGACGATTTAATAGATCAATTAAGAAATTACGCTAGTAAAGACAATGAATAAGGTAATTGTATAGACTAATGTATAGAGTTTAGGGGTATACCATAGAATTTCAAAAATATAAGGGTACAACATAGAAAACCGAAAAATTCGGGGGTACACCATAGAATATCTCATTATTTAACGAAACTCGAGTAATTTGACCAATTTGATATAAGACAGTATTGTATTGGGTCGAGAGTGGCAAAGCGGTTTATATCGATTATTTATAACTTTACCAACTAAATTAGTTAACATTACCATGGTCGGGGCGACGAAGCCGGTAAGAGTGTTTTATACTCGTACCACCTAACAAATTACTTTACCAATTCAAGTTAGGTTGCTATACATACAATAAAATTCTTCCAAGTTTTTTAACTAATAATAAATGTCATATGTACATGGTAATTTACTGATTTCGGTAAATGACGTAAATTAAGACAAACTTTTGATATCACCATACTACTAAAGTCTCCTATAATTCACATAAAAATCTAAAAGCTTATTCCCTATAATAGCCTAGCTAACTTGCTCTTCTTCCCTTTTTCTTTTATATATATATATATCAGAAATTCCATTCACTTTTAAGATTTACCTGTCTTTTTTTTTTTATTTCATTGAGTTTGTCGTCATAAACCTAATTGACCACTACTTTACAAGAAAAATAAAATCATCTTATTTAGTGAATCATTTTAATTCACTCCATCAAAATTAAAAAAAAACGAGTCTTTTAACTCGGTTAAAAATATGAATTGCTCTATAATATTGCACGTAATTTGTATCGGTTTAGTTCATGTTCGAGTTCTTGTGACAAGTCATACAAGTTCTAAGCTATAATTAGAATCAAATTGTCAATTTTCCCTTTATTTTTCTTTTTTCGGTACAATCAATTATCTCTTTATTAAGTGGGGTATGACACAGATAGTCAAATTTCTCAAATCAATTCGCAGTTTTTTCCAGCCCTACTAATACGTACGGAATACTCAACTTTGCAGGCTTGTTTGTTGTTTATATACGGTCTACGGAGAATGTTATTTGTAATTGTAATTGTAGCCTTGTAGCTACATTGACCGTTCATTTTTCGTAAAAAAAAAAAAAAAAAAAAAATTGTATAATCTGTAGGCTAGTATATCGCACATAAATTAAGAAAGATTTTGGAAAAAGTTAAACTATAATTTATATAAGTCTTTTCATAAATTCTCATTTTTAACCGAGAAAATGTGATTATTTTAGGATTTATAATTATACCACTATTTGTTACGGTAAGAATTTGTGAATCGTTTCATTTTGTAATTAATAAAATGATGGACAATTTTGTTCATCACAAATCAAAGTGACACAAGAGTGACAAACCCTTTTACCTTTGAAATTAGAAAATATGGAGTAAACTTTTACACAAATCAAAGCGTATACTTTATTAATTATTTTTTTCCAGAACACACAGGAAAATGTAAAACGACAATATAAAGAAAACTTGTTTTCTCAAAAACGACTTATGATACAATTTTGTATTTTTTTTTCCTTTCTTATTAGGGAATTAACCTTAATATCGATGAAACCTACATCCATTTTGATATTAGGAGGTTTTAATATTCTAATTGAATACCTATACAATGCTCTTCCCTTTGGTAACCAGTCTGATCACTAAGGCCCTATTTTTTCGGCTTAATTTCACTTCTCGTCTAGCTCACTTCAGTTCAATTCAATTCAACTTATGTAGGTAAATAAGAATTCTATTTTGTATCTTACATTCAACTGTTTATCTCGTCTATCTATTTACACCGTTTTATTATCTAAGACAAAAATATCCGTTTTAAATAATATTTATGGTTAACAAATAAGATTAGCAGTCAACATGATAATTATATTTGAAACGTTAAAAGCAAGCTGGATCTACTCATTATATTCCTCCACTAAAACTAACATATTCCAGCAACTTCTTTCTACTACTATTATCACGTCTATTTGTCTACATACGTTTTTACACCATGACTCGACATCTTCACTCTTCACTCGTTCCGTCATCAATATTTGTACTCTTGCAAATTTGTAATACTCCCTCCATTCGTTTTTTTCCGTCCCACTTCTCGAAAAAAATGAATGGAGGGAGTATTTGGCAAGCAGCTTGGAAAATTACTACTTAGTAGCTTTGTGTTAGAAATCGAAATTGATATTCATTTATTTTATTTTTCTTTTTAAAAAGTCAAAATAGCAAAAAAAAAATAAAATAAAAAATGGAGGGAGTAGTTGACAAATACCTTGTAAGATTTTCGTTATTTTTAGTTAAATATTTCGATATCGAAATTGATATTCATTTATTTTATTTTTATTTTCTAAAAAGTCGAAATAACAAAAAAAAAAAAAAAAAAAAACGGAGGGAGTATTTGACAAATACCTTGTAAGATTTTCGTTATTTTTAGTTAAATATTTCGATATTTTTTTTCAAATGTATTTTATATAATCAGTCATTTGCTTCCCTAAATTATTTCATCCCCTCTAGCTATAAATCCTAATTTCGTCACTGGCTTGAACCATCGGCAGAAAATGCCTACTCATATATAACTGATGAGATATATCATGACAAGATATAATAAAATAAAAATAAATATTGTTTTATCTTTCTCATTAAGGATTTATACTCCGTACATAACAACATAGAATACGAATTATGCTCACGAATGAATATCACAAATATTTCCTTCGTCCCGCTCAATTGTTGTTCTTTGATTTTGACCCGAACACCAGGAAAAGAGAAGGGGGTCGGTTATAAGATGGCAATTGGACCAAATCCTCTATCTATAAAAGCCAAAGCATTTAGATGYTTCCTATTGGCTGCTTGATTTTAGGGCAAATGGAACCCACAATTATTTCTCCCATTTATTTACTCTATCGGTCTCTCTCCTCCAATTTCAAGTGGTTTCCGATTTCAAAATATTCATATTCATATGTTAAGTTTATGATAAAAAGTTTATTTACATAAAACTTTATGCTAAACAAGAAAATACGGAAAATTTAAAACGAAAAATCTGTACATAAATTGATATGTTCAATGACTACAAATTAATAAATTTCAAACTAATAAATTTTAAAATAACAAGTAAAATATAGACAAAAAAATTCATATAATTATATATACACTAAATTTCGCACGGAGACCAAGATTATAATATCTTGATGAAAAAAAACTTAAAAAGATCAATTAAAATTAATTATCGGAAAAAAAAAATTATGAACAATTATTTTGCATGCGGAAAAATCAACCCCATATATGGTCAGAGTTTTTTTTAGTAGTTAGAGGGTTGGAGTTTATGTTATATGGTTGGATTTTTTTCGGGTAGTTAGAGGTCGGCCAATAATAATTGGGTTAATTATGATGGTTAGGAACTTATGATTTAAACCGTAAGTATAATTTTCAGATCTATACATATTTTTATTTTCTATTATCCGTTTTAAGTTTAAAACGRVTCAATATCAACCCCTTGGGTATATAGGACAAATATTTTATTTTTCCTTTGCATAATGCTATTATTTTGTTTTATTCATCCCACATATACATTTGACCCGTCTTAAACAAGATTTTGTTCTTTTTTATAATGTCTAGCTAATGCGTTGTTTTTACTTACATCTAAGTTAAGCATACAAGTTCTCTTTACTTTTTGCATCGGTATAGTTGTAATACTAAAATCATATTTTATTAAATATATTCATCTTCTTATTTATTTTTTCAATTTAATAAAATTAAACACGTGCATTTTTTGCACCAGCGTAAAACTACTATGTGCATAAAGATATGTATGATGAAGCTACTGACTAGTTGAATGTAAATGATCAAATTGTTCATTAAATGCAATCCCAAAATAAAAAGGACAATAATTGACTAGACATCCAAAATAAAATAAGACAATAAATAATCGGAAATAAGGGAGTAATAATATTTTTTTTAGGGAAAGCCTAATAATAAACTTGATTACCTTATACTTCCTCCATTCAACTCCACTCAACCAATTTCATTTTTGCACAGTATTCACAATTAAACATTCAATTGCAAATTTCTCTCGATACATAAGTGGAAATATATTAATGTGAGATCTTATTTAATTCGTCTTTATGAGCACATTAAAAATATCTAACTTTTACAATTTTTGCAAATACGTAGCTAACGATATTTACCGCGTAAAATACGTGTTGACAAACGTGAAAAGAGAAAGTGGTAGAGTGGAGTTGAATGGAGAAAGTAGCTCATTTATACATCAAAAATTTAGAGCAACTAACCCATCCAACTGGCGGGTTTAGCCACCTAACAAATATTTAATTAGTTCTTCTAATTCCATTAATAAATTCTTCCTAATATTATAATAAGATCTTCATCAGACATTCTTGTTCAAATTTTTCGAGGTGGTTAATACTAAATACTCTATCTTCCAACAACATTCACAAGCTTCATTATAGCATGAAGAAAAATAATGATGGGACCGATAAAATTTAGATATAAAGACAAAAGAAGTACTCCCTATACGATGAGTCATTACTCTTTTAGTTCAGTTCTATCCGGTTAATCGATAAACATATATTTTTACTTTTTAATATAAAAAAGACCACAATAAGATGGAAGAATTAGGTCAAATCCCATCAAATTTAAGCTCAAAAATATTCGAAATTCTTCAATTTTATCTCACAAACACCCGAACTCTAATAAATCTTTCTTAAGATGAAGTATCCGTTCTAGATAACTATCACATGATAATAATAAAGACAATTTTTTTGACATTTTCTAGATATCTTATCATACGAATTGATATATATTTGATCTGTTTTAAATTTTAAATTTTAAATAGACAGTGACCGTCTTAAACGAGAATGAGGCTCAAACTCTTAGAATAGATTCAAAATTAAAGAAAGTAGGAAGGTTTGTCTAATTATATGCAATCATAAACACCACTTTCCATTCATGTCTCTCCAATAATAGAAAATAAATTCCGTACACAAGTCTATTACTCAGATCCGAAATACCAGAAATACCCCTGAATAGAACCGGACCACAACCATCAGATCGAGTTGCAAGTTGCAACCATTGATCCGGTCCAACAAACCGGTTTTATTACCTGGCTCGGATATGAGTTCACTCGGGCGAGTGAACCGAGTTAGTATCAGGTTTGTGAAAAGATGACTTTATTTCTGTCATTCTGTGATGCTGTCACCAAAACAAAACAGGGAGTCCTCAAAATATGATGAAATTAATTAATTCTATTCAAAGTTTCAAACCTAAAGATTAAAAAAGTATCCGTTTCAAATCTTAAAACGGGCCAAATATTATCACCAGGTTCGAATCTCCCCTTTCTTCTGTTGTAATGCGACTATATGCGCGCTTTGCGAGACCCAGAAAAAATGAAGCTAATGAATGCAAATTTTTTGACATTTTTTAGGCAGCTTGCGAGATTTGGTATATATTTGACTCGCTTTAAGATTTAAGACGGATACATCCGTCTTGAATTTGTATTTCTATGAAGTAATTTTGAGTTGAGAAGCTTCATTTATTTATTCCGTTTGTCATAGTCAATTGTTCATCTTTTATTATTATTATTATTATTATTATTATTTAATTATTATTATTATTATTTATCACTATTATTATTATTATTATTATTTTTTTTTTTAAAAAAAAGTGCAACTTTTATTGAGAAATTAAAACAAAGTTTACAAGAAATTGGTGGGCAGCCGATTATTATTATTATTATTATTATTATTATTCATGAGCGGTATGTTAATTAAAGGTAAGCAAATAATTAGCACAAAGTGAGTAATACTTATTAACGGTAAACAAAAAATGTTAGTATAATATTATTGTTATTCACAAATACTTGTGTACGACGACAAGAATTTGGCTAAAACGGAATTTCGGTAATAGCTTGTTTTAGTTTTTATAACCATTTTTTATTTGTTAACCCGTTTTGAACCGATATTGTAAATAATTAGTCTTGTATGAGGTGGTTTTACATAAAGATAATGTAAATCGAGTTCAAACATAATCATATATTTCATTCATTCAATTCCAAACACACCATTTAACTTACACACTTGCCAATGCACAAAATGATAAATCGAAATTATATTTAATTTTACATTATGAAAAATATAATAGTTTAATATCCTTTTTATACTTATAAAGGTGAATTAAACAAAAAATATAATAATACTATATTTTTTCTTATATTTTTAATAATTGTGAATCATAAAAAGTCTTAAATGATGTGTAATCTTGTGTGAGACCGTTTTGACGAATATGTGTATAATGTAAAACCACCTCATAAAAATTTTAAACCCACTAGATTTTCTATTAGGATATACTCCCTCCGTCCCGGTTATTTGTTGTCATTTTCCATCCTGGGGTGTCTTAGTCAATTGTTGTCCTTTCTATTTTATAATTACATTTGATGAGTAATTTGATCTTTCACATTCAATTTAGTCCACTTGTCATCTTATAATTGACTCCTTCTCTTTCCTTGATCTTTGTGCCAAAACCAAAGGATAACAAATAACCGGGACGGAGGGAGTATAAACGTGTCATTTTGTTTAGTCCCAAAAAGAATGAAAAGACGATTTAAACATCCAGTGAAAGAAGATCAAGATTTAAAGTATGGAATTTAATGACTCATTAATCACTATCTAATTGAATTAGATTTTTCAAAAAATAAAAATAAATAAAGTTAGTAGGTTTTCCTAAAAAATAAGTAGTAAATCTCCTACTAAGGTTATCAAAATCGAACCCATAATACAAAGCGACCCAAAATTACTTGATCCGATTAACTCTTAAAAAAAATTAGGATAACCTAATCTAAACTTCCAACTTTAATTTTTTAAAGATTATTATCAAAAGTCAAAATTATATTAAGAAACAAATTTACATTTGATTGATGAATAAACTTGTTAAAACTCAAATTTTGTCATCTGAAATTTATTTTGAGATTATATACTCTATTATTCGGGAAAATTTTCCATTTGCTCAATAATTATAAATTTATTAAGAAAAAAGAATACCTCAATTATGTGGTTTCATTTTTCATTTAGAACAAAACCTCTCTAATCCATTAAGTTACGTGTTTTCAAAACATATTTTAAGCTCCAACTTAAATTAATTGATGTCTAAGGAATTCCAGACGAATCTAAAACTATATACTCCCTCCGATCCAGACCAAATGTAATATTGACTTTTTGACACTATTTATGGTTGTAGAGAATCTTTGATATTATTTGTAATATATAAGAGAAAATATAGTCATGTAAGATTTTGTTTGATTCATCGTAATGAATGCTATAAGAATATCAAATTTTTATAATTTTTAATCATATATAGTTAAAAATATCCACGTTGCAAAACACGCCTCGACAAGTGTAAAAAAGTCAATGTTACCTTTGGTCTGGATCGGAGGGAGTATATCGTACTGAGTATATAGTTTTTTTTTTTTTTTTTTTTAATCGTCGTCATCAGCAAGTCGTTCGTTTATATAAAATCGTCGCCAATAAACTCGATGATACAAAGTCAATTTTAAAATGTAGTAACTTGCTTAGGGAATGAGCTATTAACTTTGCTTTTAGAATTATGTAAATAAAACATATTATTTTTTTTTTTGGAAAGATATTTCCACAATTTTTACACTACATTTTTTTTTTGGTGTAAACCATCCGGTTTAATCCGGATTCGAGCCAGGTATGACCACTAGGGCGGTAAAGCTCTGTTGCGTTTCCAGGGCTCGAACACGAGACCTCTGATTAAGTTAGAACAACCCCTTGCCAGTTGATCTAAGTGCTCATGGGTTTTTTACACTACATTTTAATATAGGTAGAGCCGTAGAGGTAACTCCATTACGAATTTGACTAATTCCCCTGGACTTAAGAGTACTCACTCCAAATTCCAAACTTGACAACTCTTAATTTCAAGTGACATTAATCTTTTAACATGTGTCTATATCATTGGCCTTTTCTCGACCACGGAAACCTAGATTGTAGCAAATTGAGGATAACATTTGCTATCCTAAATTTTTGAAAATGGTTAAGATTATTGATTTTTGTTTACTCCAAATTTTTTAAATATAGATATTAAAATAATAATAAAACAATATGGAGAAAATTCGTTATCCCAATTTTTTTTTTTTAGTTCACCCCCGCTCTTGACTGTGAATTACCTTTTATTTTTCACTATATTTAACTGTTTTTCATTAGATAGAATACCTTTTAATACCTTTTAGTTCAGCCCCACACATTTACCTTACTTGCATAATTATATGCGGTTCTTATTATTTTGATAAACAAGTGTTAAATTTCGATGAATCAATGTTTAACTTTTTTTTTTTTTTTTTTAAATTTATTAAAATAAGAACATTGCAAAATGAATGAATGATTGTTTAGAAGGTAAAGATGGTTACTCAGGTTTAAACCTTTTTAAGAGTAATTTTGTGAAGTATTTATGATCCGATAGTTACCGACTTATGCTTTCTAAACTTTGAGCCTGTTACTTTCAGGTGACTTATCTGATACAGGTGGTTTACAGGCTATTACGTATACTTATGAATTTATCCAGTGCGCACCAAAAATAGCGGTTGCGGATCCCCGATCACCAAAAAAAAAAAAGAAAAAAAAGATGGTTTACTCCTAAATCCAATTTGGGTCCAAGAAGTTAACACACGTCTCCGATTAGCCCATCATTGCCTCATCCATGATAACCCTAGTGCGGTCCAAGGCCCAAGAATGCAATGACCCAATAGCAAGGAAAGAGAGGTCTCCCATCACCCCTATAGGCTACATGCTACAGCTAGTCTTACTTAAGACGGAGGTGTCCGTTTTATACTTAAGACTGAAATAATATACCACATGAATATATAGGACAAATGACAGGTTAATACTGAGATTTAAAAACAAAACATCTCGTTTTCCTTGTAAAAATCTCAATTTTTCCGTTCATTTCTCTTGAGTGAAATTTAATATTAAAAATAAATACAGCATAAAAATCCTACGTCGTTACAAAAAATTAAAATAAATTCGGGTATGGATTAAATCATCTCCATTTATTTCAAAAGAAAAGGAAATCTATGAACAATCCACATATAATAAACTCATTGTTCGGTTTTTTTGTTTACTTTTATCACAAAGAACAAGTAAAGAGGAAATAATCGCTTATGATTGTATTTATTGAATGACAAGTGGACGCCTGGACGGTAATGCCACTGGATGATCAAATTAAAAATGAAATAACTAAACAAATAACCGGGAATCCGGGACGGAAACCTATGAGTTCATGACAAACTTTTTAGCATGAAATTCCATGAGAGAAATTCACATAACCAAATCTAAACCTAAACAACAAGATATGAATATTCTTGATGTTAATCAAAGCAAAGCATATACAAAACCACCAACAAAAACAACTCAAAATCTTAAAATTAAAAATTAAAAATCTTAATCTTCCAACAAAACAAATAAAAAAATTCCCTCATATACTTTGTTCTAAATCCTACGAAACCTACAAAAGCTTAAGAGAATAAGTAAAAGAAACAAAAGCTTCACTGCCACAGCTTGTAAAGTTCTCCTTCTATTTCCCCTACATAAACCCTTCAAACAATCCCACAAACATCATTCAAATTCCTCCTTAAATCCTTAAATCCTCTGTTTTTACCCTGAAAACTCGTCGTTTGAGTCGATACAAAGAAGAATAAGATCGAAATAAATGGCTAAGTGTGGTAGTATCATTGTTGGGTTATTTGGTCTGGTGTTGTTGATGCAGAGAGGTGATGCAGCTACATTTACTGTAGGTGGTTCTAAGGGTTGGTCTGTTCCTGATAATAACAATGCTGTTTATAATCAATGGGCTGAAAAAATGAGGTTTCAAATTGGTGATTCTTTATGTAAGTTTTCTTGCTTAATTTTTGCAGATTTACGCTCCCTCAGTCTCTCCCATTCAACGTATTCTTTACATTTCATTAAAATATGCCTCCCGTATTACAAAAAAAGAGTATATAACTCACGTAATACAAAAAAAAGTTAGTCTTGCATGAAATTGGTCTATAACAGTCTATTTTATGCGACTAGCTGACCCGACCAGAAGCTAGAGTTTTCTCGCATTTCTACTTCTACCCAACTCGAATTCAGACTAAACCAGATTGTCAGTATACTGATGAATTCAAGTTATAATGATTAATTCTTCTTTTGTTTGGATCTTAGTGTTTGTGTACCAAACAAGTGATTCAGTCCTGCAAGTAACCAAAGAAGACTTCAGCAAGTGCAACACAAACTCACCCATTGCAAAGTTCACAGACGGTCACACCGAGTTCAAGTTCAATGCATCAGGTCCATACTACTTCATCAGTGGCAACAAAGACAACTGCAACAAAAATGAGAAACTAGTAGTAATAGTCTTAGCTGACAGAACTAGCCAAACAGCCTCGCCGCCTTCACCTGTTGCACCATCTCCTTCACCCGTGGTTGATCAGCAGCAACCCAACACCACAGTGGCCTCCCCTGCTCCCTCTGCTGAAGCTGACCAACCGCGTAATGGTGCTACCTCTATTGTCTTGAGCTTTGGTTCAGTTGGTGCTCTTGTGGGTGCTACACTACTGCTAGCTTTCTGATCATGATTTTATCAGAATTTTATGTGTGCATGAATTTATGATTAATTTGTATTTATTTATTTATTTTGTTATGATGTTTATTTTAATTTGTGTGTTTGTGATTTTGAATGTTAAGGTTGGTATTTTGTGATTGTTTGATCCATTGGATGAATAAGATGAGTCAAAGTTTGTATTGTCATTTGGACAAAACTAAGGGTTATTTGTAAAGGAAAACAATTACAATGGATTACTTTGTTAAAATTGTTTGAATTTATCGATATATGCATTGTGATCGTTGATCGATCCATTTAACTTTCACAAAATCTCAAATAATTACTGATACGATTTACAACAACCACTACTTACGATGAATTTTTTTTTTTGCTTAAATGGAGTTAAAAAGCAAACTAATTACGAAAATGGAGCTCATTTCAAACTATTTATTTTGTGACAGAGAGCTGGTCATTATTTGGGACGACAAATTTCCAAAAGTAATAATAGAAATCGTTCCACACAGCGACTTATTATAAATAGTAAATTTTATACTCGTATCTAGCTATCTTACAACCGTTTTATGCAGGATTAATTAAAAAAAGTCCATCTAATCTTTAGTTATGGTTTGTATATATCAATGAAAAAAATCTTAAAATATATTAAAACCTAATAGATAGCATTTACAACTAGATGATCACAATTTTTACCTATTTTTATAGGTTTGCAAATTATTTGAGGTTGTTGAAGGGATAGCCTCTAATTAATTAGTATGTACTAAATTTGTTTGGTGTTATAGTTATTTTATTGTTATTACAAATCCTTCTTGATTATGCAATTGTATATTTCTATATAATCCCAATCTCAAAAATAATGTTCATGGTGTGATTATTGTGGGCATTTTCAATAGAAAAACTCAAATCCCGCCTAAGGCGTGCCTGAGGCGGGAATATCAGGTTATTCTACTTTTATGTTAAAGAAACGGGAATAAAAAAAAAAGGTGAAAATGAAATTTCAAAGAGAAACCGTCCTTTCAATCTTGTTTTTGTTGAGTTTAGTAATATTCAACACATCAAAGGTTAATGGCGAAACATTATCATCAAGTCCAAGTCCGAGTCTGGCTCCGGCTCCGGCTGATTCAGAGCCACCATGCCTCGATAGGTGTATGGCAATATGTACGCATGTAATTGCAGCTACTGACAACAAATGTCGAGTTACTTGTGGTGATGTATGTATCCAAATTACAAAAATGCTGATTGAAAAAATGGAAGCTCGGGGACCTGCACCTCCAGCAGCTGCGCCGCCACCCATTTACTGAGCAACAAAACAAGGGATGATAATCGGGAATTTTTTCGTTTGTATTTTGATGCCTTCTAATTCATCATATTTGTTTCTTTTCCTAAGAATATGAGTAATTTTTTTTTTTTTTTTTTCCGTTGGTTTCACATCATCTCGTTTAGTTCAAATTTGAGTTTAGGATTACAGAGGACCAATTGAGTTTTATGATTGCGGCATGTTTAGGGCTTAAATTCACATCTTTATGTTAAATTCGATGAATTTGTTCGATTAACATGGAATGTAAAAGTTAAATTCATGTATGTAAAATTGGACATAATTCTTCCTTGTTAATTGTTGTACATAGACTTTTCTTTTACAAATTATTTGATTAATGAGTGCGTTGAGGGTTCATTATTAGGTAAGCAAAGGTAAACAAATGATTGAGACACAAGATATAATAGTAAATACACAACTTCATTACGGTTTGCTGGATGAAAAAAGTTAGCATTGAGGACAACTCCTGCCAAATCCTCTTCTTCCCATAAGTTTCGGATCATGAATAACAGGGAGCTACAACGGCAATTTTGATGCTAAAAGGTTACGAACCTAGGTTATGACTTATGAGTACCGCATCAATAACTCGTAACCAAGCTAGCTTACATCAGCACACTAGATAGTAATTTGGTGCTGACTGGCTACTGCTTCTACATTAAGGTCCCTGAACTCCCCCTGATGGTGTATAGGATCATGAACATGATACAATCCTTCCGGAAAAATGCAAGTAATAAAACATGATACAGCAGCCAGCAATGTCCGGCATCTTTATCTTACAGTTGAATATGTCACGAACTCAGAGGAGGTGAACTGGAAAGGTTGACATGGAATAGGGTTCCTGCTCGAATTCATGTCGAAGATTATAATTTTATTCATGAAATAATTACAAAGTATTCAACACTACCTAATTTCTCCCAATTTCCCGACTATGGTAAGGCTAGGGATCTGATTTCACACGATTTTATCCATGTATTCAAAGCATGTCGATGTTTTTCCCTAATGATATCTAATGAAAATTACATGACCAACCGCTACTTCACAGTTGGCAATATAAGAATCATATCCAGTTCGGTCAACGTTTCCTTCCGAAGTTTATGATTTGAGATTTATGTAGTTTTTGTCAGGAATGGAAAAATCATCAAACAAAGAAGTGAACTAAAGCAGAAGATTAAAGAGCAGATCTGAACTTACGGTCGGGGTCCATAGACTTTGATCTGGCGCACATGAGTATCCCTACCGTTAAGGTGATTAGACAAAACAGCAATTTGCAGCATAAATGTATTGACAAAAACCTCCCTGTCAAAATGAGTAACACTCATCAGAAGTTGGTTCAAGGTGTCCGGGTGTACATCGATCTAAGAACAGTTAAAAATGCAAACCAGTCATTCATGCCGAAAATGAATGTAAACAGAGAGAACCAATTCGACTTCTATCAAGGCAATAAAGCGATGTAGAAAGAAAAAGTCAACATAAATTTCTTATTCTGTTGCTAACCAACAGAGAGAACCAATTCGAATGTAAATGTTCAAATTGCGGACCTTGCTCTTATCTTCAGAGTTACCAGCTAACAAAATTTATTAGACAACCATATATACATCAATGCCACTGATAAAACCGGTCCACATATACGCTCCCCTTCCCTCAATATGTATCCAAAGAAAGAGCAGCCGTTGTGACCAAGATCAAGATAAAGCAACATCCTTTGCAGTTATCCAATCCCCCAAACTCCACAGGCACAGGAAACGGCTTTAGATATATTAATTACGGAGTAAATGCTAAAGATCAAGCATTTTTTTTACTTGCCTATCTTCACACACTTTCCCCTGTAGACTGCTGGGCCATAGTCCGCACTGGTTTGATACAAATAGTTTCAAATCATCATAAGCCAAACATTGCTCACAAGTGTTTGATGATCAGTACTTCAGATTTCAGCAAGACATATATACTTTTAGCCCAGGTGCCTTTTTTGCTTCTTTGATTCAAAGTACGGTAAGGTTATATCACAAAGAAGACAACTTAACAAACTTGAAATTAATTGCAAATGTAACCAAATAAGCAAGTACAGAGCCACAATATTCGTCATATTTTCTCACCGTGGATCATTTCCAGACAATGATATATGTATCCAGCCTGTCGGCTTGACCAGTTCCACTGCCTTTATTTCCTGTAAATTTAAACAGAAAAGCGGTATGCACCATCAATAATTTCATACATAGAAATTGGCAGCCGACACCAGAATCATAATCCATAGTGGTGGTTACTTGGTTCCCTATGGAAAATTTATTCTTACAGACGACTTGATGTGTTATTTTATTCAAAGTGTAATCTGGATATACTGAGCCACTGAGTAGCTTGTGTGCTGTCATTATTATTCTGGACGTGGTGTCCACACTCATACAGACTACCGAGTACAGGGATGCAATAAAACTGAAAATTGTGGAAGTCTTGAACAAGAGAGGGTCTCAGTGTCTCACAATGAAACCATGTATGCTGAAACGGTAAGCCTCTAATTTAACATTGAAAAACCTCACAACTCTAGAAAGCTTCAATGGTCACATCATAAGGCATCTTATACAATCAAGCAAAAAGATTCACTTAAATGTTTATAATTCTATTACTGGAAGGTAGCAATCGGTCCGGGCAATCCTCACCGTGATTTACAAGTCATTGGAAACAACCAATGATTTTCTCTTTTTTTCCCCCCAACCCGTGGATAAGTTGCATATATGTGACACCCTAGCGCTAACATAACAGGAGTTTGGCTTTGAGCGACTTAGCTAGTGTTGTTTGGAGGCATCATTCTTATTCTCGGTGACTAGAATTATACAAATTTTTACTTTATACACCATAAAATTGAAATGAAACAGGTGACAGCATTAAGCATTGAAATTTACCTTCAGGTTATGGAATCCATCACCAGCTCTTATCGAAATCTTACTCGGAGTGTAACTCTCATCAAGCTTGTAATCGACATAAAGAACAATCAGCTGAAACCGAAACAGTATCCGAGTTCAGTGATAGTGAGTCTCAAACAGTACAAACCAAACAAATACGACAACAAATAGGCCTGAATAAACAATGAATTAGCTCCATTACTTGCAGTTTCACTTTCTTCTGGAACTGAATGTTAATAACATGAGGTTGTGCTCCATCAGATCTAATCATACACAAGGCAAGAAATTAGGAAATACTCCCTCTGTCCCAGTCATTTGTTGTCCTTTGGTTTTGGCACAAAGACCAAGAAAAAAGGAGGGAGCCAATTATAAGATGATAAATGGACTAAATTGAATGTGAAAGATCAAATTACTCATCAAATGCAATACTAAAATAGAAAGGACAACAATTCATTGAAACAGCCCAAAATGGAAAAGGACAACAAATGACCGGGACGGAGGGAGTACGACTATGCCTAATACAAGTATAAACTGATAAGAAAGTCAACAAAGAAGAGTCAAGATTAGAGACAGGGAGTAGTTTACTGCCAATAGGTCTCGAAATTGTCATCGCGGAGGCATTGAACCCCATTACCAGGCTTGCAAGAACTAACACTCCAAGCAGCATTCTTTGTCATCTCTCTTAGATCACTATCCACACTCAAATGCTTACTACCTCCAATTAGCTTTCCCTCCTCCCCATCAGACGATTCTGTTGCCATCTTAGTGGCTCTCACCAGTCTCCTATCAACTGCGGGCATAGAAATCTTCTTTATTAAAGCAAAAACCACAGAGCTAAGGTGTCGCTATCTTCTTTATTAAAGCAAAAGTCACAGTGCTAAGGTGCACTTGCTAGATTTCAGGAAGCAAGTTCATACTATCAATTTAATTAGATCACTTCAATGTTTATCACTCAAAATTGTTCAATTATAATACAACATCAAATCAGCTTGAATTATTAATGCAATTACAATAAAAACAATTCAAATTACRAAAAAATTGTAATTATAAAACAATTATACTTGATATTTACATATTAYCAGAATTACTCGGAATTTAATTTAGAGAATTGCCAAAATAATAATTAACACATGATTACAAATWTAYAATGTTTGTATACCGTYTGTAAAATTTAACAWATTAGAWTCAYGTGACTATTAAAATAATTTGATTAAACCGACTCATCAATTTAGCAGAAATAACCAAGAATAATATAATCCAATCTCCAAAAATACACTATAATGTTCACAAAAAATGCAGAAAATTCAGAAATCAATGGAAGAGGAACATAAAAAAAAAAAACATACCAACGAAAACTTGCTTCTTCAATTGGCGACAAAGATTAAAGATTTAGGGAGAGGGATTTGAGAGGATGAATCAATGGAGTTTGAGAAAGAATCAGATTGATTGAGTAATTGTCAGTGAATATCTATGTGAATGAAAAGGCAAAATTAGGTAGCAAAATTGCTATATTCCGCATTGCCATCCAATGGGTCGGATACGATTGGGTTTTGCAAGATTAAAACTCGATCCACACTTATTAGATCACAATATGTATCTATATCTGATCTATATCCAAAACTAGTTCTAAACTCGTGCAAAAAATGCACGGGTTTGCTAATACAAATTGAAAGAAAATCAAATATATATCAAATTTACGTATGCATGTTGAAATATTTTTCTATTCTTTTTATTAGTCTTAAAAATATTA
>VHZZ01000474.1:133200-160168 GCA_009801015.1 Silene noctiflora | reverse complement strand
ACCGTTTCGGGAGAAATAATAGCTTTAAACTTACAAATACGCATAGAAATACGTGCCAAAACTGCAAATAAAGTGTATAGAATATGCACGTATCATTCACTACCTCGGGAAACCGAGATGGTAACATCCTTGTACTCGGAGGTAGTCCTTGGTAAGGTGCCTCGGGGTGTGGCGGTGTTACATGGCCGGCAACGAGCATTTCAGAGTTGAGGAAGAAATGAAGGAGGGTTGCGTGTGCAGGCCGGTTGGCCGGTAGTAGGTGGAACGGCAGAGGAAGCGTTGAGGCTGTTTGTTGTTGTTGGTTTGTTGCGATAGAGATGACGATGATGACTGAAGATGGTGATAGCTGGGTGGTTGAGGATGGACGAAAATGGTGGTGATCATGGTGATGATGGTAGTTGATCGTGTTGATGAAGATGAAGGATCAAGGTGAAGGTCAACTTTGACCTTGACTTTAGTCCTTAAAATCCAATTTGCTTCGTTTCCGTCTCGCGAGTCCGCCTCACCTACATCATCACATAATAATAATAATAATAATAGTAATAGTAATAGTAATAGTAATAGTAATAGTAATAGTAATAGTAATAGTAATAATAATAATAATAATAATAAACCGACTAATTACTAAATATAACTAATACGACTAATTATTATAAATTAGTAAATGTAATGAGCTTTTTAATCAATTAAGCACGCAAAATCGAGTCGGAATAAGGTATAAATATTGGGTAAAATGCGAATAAAATGCTACTTATCAATCTACTACAAACTGCTTGACATTACCAAGGATAGCTTTGTAAGTTGTCGGTAGAGGTTTGTGATATTATATTACTCTTTTTCTTGATAGTGTTGCTAAAGCTATATGTAATTATGGTCATACTAAAAAATGTTATAGTAAATCATTCAGGCATTTCAAAATGATAGTGGTCATCATACAACCACTACTACAAAAAGCGTTATAGACATCACTTAGGCATCAGATTTTTTAAAAGCCGATGTATAAATTATAGTCAGCGGACATTTAAAAACAACTGATGCACATACAATCTAATACACATCAGTTTTTGGAAAAACTTATGTGTATTAATCCTAAATCTAATAGACATCAGACATTTAACGACGGATGTTTATTTACTTCGCCAAATTATATATATACATATATATATATATATATATATATATATATATGAAAATCATCCCAAAAACCCTACGGCTACCTTCTCCGGCCAACGACACGCGGAAATGCCGACGACATCAGACCGCTCCACCACAAGCATCATCCTTATTGCTCCGTCAGCGTTTGATTATATAATGTAAGAGTTTTCCCCCCAAATCTCAAATCTCAATTTTGGTTAATTCTGATTAGTGAGTTATATAATGTATATTTGACTAATTATTACAGAGTATTTGAATATATCATCCTAGTTGTATGCTTTATTGGATGATTGTATGTTTATAAAACTTGAATTGCAAAATTAGGCAAACCCTAATTTCGTATTCATATATTTTTAATAAGTTTTCTAGGTTTTCTCACCACCACCACCATCTCCACTATCACTACTACTAAAAGCAGTGTAGGCATCTCTTATTGTATTATCATGTTCTATGTTATATATTATCGTCATTAGATTATTGTTTAATTTTCCTTTGTTCCCAATTTAAGTTGATTGTTTATCTTCATTTGCAGTGATAAGAGAAGAGGCGGTTCGGAGGCTCCATCAGGTGAAATTATTTGTTTATTTAGTGTTTTATTTTTAGTCTACATTTTTGAGGTTTTTAAACCAGCAATTTTGAAACGGTTTGTGTTTTTCGTAATTAGTTTTGGAAGAGATTGAGTTTGGGTGAAAAAATAAGTAGAGCCAAGAGATTGAATGAGCAATTGGTTCAAAATTTCGAGAATCATTGCAAATATGTTCTCTTTTGTATCGATTAGGGCTACGATTGATTACTCAGTTCTATCCTATTTGAATGATTACTCATTCACATTTTTTGCGATTCAATGTTTTAGTCTTCTTTAGCTAAGTAGTATCTGAATGGCCTATGTATCTTGCTTCCTCTAAGGCTTCCAGGTTGACTGATACGAGAAGCGGAGACCGGAGTTCTTTTATGAGGTACTCCTTCCCATTAATCAGACTTTGAGCTTGTTAATTTAGGTTCAGCGATATCGATTTTGTTTATATACAAGAGAGCTGACTTTGATTTTATTTCATGCTTTAAGTAGTAAGGTTGCCAGTATATCTAATTGTGTTGTGCTGGATTTATGTTGATTTTGGTAAGAAAAAGTAGACTTGGATTGGTTAAGTTTGCTGACCTTATTTATTTGTTTTGTTTAGTGAGAGGATAATGTTGTTTATGTTATGATGCAGATAATTCATTTTTTATGCACCCCAATGTGCTTTCTTCGATATAGCTGTTTCTGAGGCCGTTATGTTTGATCAGTATGAGGTGTGTGCTCTTATGGCATTTATGCTCATTCTTAAAACTCTATCATATATCGTAATTGTTCTTCCTGTTGTATCAAAAAATGATAACATGACTTTTCGGCTGCTTAATCTCATGTATGGTCATGGATTTTTTGTATAGTAGTAAATTGTTCTCGCTTATGTCTCGTTTCGTGTAATGAGTTGAAGATATTACACTTTGGATTGGAAATACTTTTAATGCTTTCATGTTTGTTTCTTGTTGTTGTTTGTGCATATTGTTTGATTTTCAGGGTGTCGTAACCATGATCGGCGCTACAGACATTCGAGCAGGTGATGTATACAGAGAACCTCTTCTTTCTTCAATTGATAGTTCTCCCAAGCATTTTGTTGATCAGGTGACTTTCTCGTGGTTTTAGTCTACATTTGATTAAATATATATGGGAATAATGCTTATATTTAGTTATCTGTTTTCTGTGCAATTCATCTGATATTCTGATGAGAACAAGAGAAGTTATTGGTCTCACAAATAGTAAAATTGTTGGCAGGTTCAATTATCAAGTAGGGTAAAGGATCAGTTATACAAATTCTCTAAGAAGATCAATCTCAAGGCAGTGTTGGCACCTTCAACTACTGGCGCGGTATCCTCCTCTGATCCTCTTGACTCTAAATTACCTGAACATGTTTGAATCTTGCTTATGCCATTTAATTGGTCACTTATCTCTATTGGCAATTTGTTTTATCATTTGACTTTGGTGTGCCGAACCAGATTCTCTTTGTCTACGTGTAATGGGAAATGAGCAAATAAGGGGCTGTCAAGAACTTGGTGATGCCAAAGTCGTTTAGCCTCTTCGAATTATTTTTTAGACATCCAGTAAATTTTTAGTATATTGGTTTCTATTTTTTTTATAGGTTAGTTTTCTAAAGTAGATTTGATACATTATTCATGGTAGATCGTGTTGTAATTGGCTTTGGATCTCGATTGATTGTATAAAGATATTTTTTGTTGATTATGGAATCATTTTGCATTGTCATCATGTGTTCGACTAATATGGGCAACAGCATAATATTTTTTTTATATAAAAAATAATAATTATAGACATCAGATTTTTGCAAAAAAATGATGTCTATCTTTTAAAAGAGACATCAGCTTTTTAAGAAATCTGATGTCTATTCATAATAGACATCAGACTTTTTTAAAAATCCGATGCCAAAAAGATATATAGACATCGGTTTTCCTAAAATCCGATGTCCATTGATCAAATAGACATCAAACTTAAGTCTGATGTCTATTGTCTTATAATGCACATCACTCAACTTAACATCGGAGGGCAAGTCTGATGTCTATTAGTAAAAAAGTCCGATGTCTATCATGGTTTTTGTAGTAGTGAACCTTTCAAGATATTTAGAAGCCTTTGCACCCATATGATCAAACCTCGGAAGGTATCTTTTCGGTGAGTTTGTAGTGCCTTCTTTTTCTTGATAATCTCAAAGTGAGCAAATATCTTTTTAAAGATCTTTTGTTTATGTTGTTCATGCTTTATTTGTAGTGTCACACCATTGTTCATTGTTTATAGCAAACAAGTTTATGCTCCGTAATTGATAGTTCTCAATTATGTTATTTACTGTCTGATGCTGCTAGAATGCTGTTAGGCATGGATCACTGTGAATTGATATACTCAGCCTTACTCTTTGGAGGCCTGTAAGGTGTTTGAACTGTGAAGTCATCTGAATGATGGTTTTTTATCTGATTGATCACTCTTACGTTCTTTATCATAATTGTCCATCTCATTCTTATGATGAAGAAGGATTGAGCATTAAGACAAGGATGTAATGAAATAATACCTCTTGATGATTAATTGACTATCATCTGCAAGAATGCTTTATATGTTTCAATTTCACATGTACTTTGATTAAGAAATCAAATTTATGGTCTACATTGGCATTAATGTTCAACATATTGTAATCATGGTACAAAAACTTTTTTGTGACATTATGTTATGGCCGCTTTGTGATGAAATTTTAGGCTACTAACAAAAAACGTTTCTTAAATATAGAGATTAATAGTCAAAATTGACAATTAAAGTCAAAAGTAGCAACGTTGATAACTTATTTTTACAGTAAACTTGGTATAGTAAATCTCAACAATTACCGCTCCACTTCAACCCCTTTTTATCTCCAGTACTCTAATCCCTCAGCTACCTCTGCCACTCCCTATAACAGTAAGTATAGTGAAAGGGTTAATAGTTCTCACATTAGTATAATGTAAGACACCGCTCAATTAACAAGAACATTATCTATTTAATGTTATTTCCAGGGTGGGGAAGATGAACAAATCAAGATGAAACTTTCAGAACATATACTTCAAGAAAGGGTAATCTTGTTTTTTTGGTACTGAATATGTGTCGAAAACGTAGTGAAAAAAGACTCCTAAATCAAGTACTCAAAGCAGAAGGCCTTACTATTTCATCTAGATTGTTGTTGTGGGCGCTCTACCTATCACGGGCCCGTTTTTGTTAAATTCGTTTTGGTTATTTATTCATTGTGGGCATTGTTTACAATGGCAATTTAATTTTAGTGTTGCATATTCATTGTTGTGGGAGCTCTACAACATTCGGAACGCCATGACATTGCCAGAGGTTACTCAGTGAGACATTCTTGCCTACATCTTTGATATTTTATCAAGCAAATTGTCTAATTTGATGTAATATGCAGGGTGGGAAAAACGTCGTTGATAAATCAATATCCTTTCTAAATCTTAATCTTTACTTTGTCCTATGGAATACAAGGTTAGGATTTCTGACCTTCTAATCACTTATTTAAAAACTTTTGATCCTTTATCACTTGGCATATGAATTGGTTAAATGTAAAATAGTCTCGCAATGACTTGAGGAGCAGAAACTAAATCAGGTCATGCTCAATTATTTTGCTTGGTTAAATGTAAAACGTCCCTCTATGCTTTGCGGACTTGATGCCACACATTTTTAAATGTAAAATAGTCTCGCCATGACTTGCGGAGCAGTTGGAAGGGATACAATAATAAAGGGTTTTAGTCATTATAGGGCGGGAGGGTAGAGTCTAGGGGTATTAGAAAATAACCGAAATTGAATACGGGATCACATTTTTTTTGACAGCCTTTATATGCCTTGAACTATATGATGTAAGAGTTAATCACATACTCTTGTACAAGTTTTCTAGCTGAAGTGATTTCAAGAAAGGCAGAAAGAAAAAAGTGAGGGATTGTCGCTTTTCTCAAGTTCATTTTGACTTCCTCCTTTATGCTCTTTTATCATTTATCTTGCTGTTATGCAGGCAAAGGGAGAACTTAGACCGCCAAAACTGAAAACAAAAGATCCCAACAAATCTTGTGTTCAACGACCCGTGAAGCGAGGTTGATGTGGTTTAGATAATGAATATGTCTTTGTCTGTGATCTTATAATCTTCCATACCATGTCATTTTTTAACATTTGTAAAATGATGTCCTGGGTACGACACCATTTGAAAATTGTCATCACTTACCATGGGAAAGCTTGTTCATATTTATAAATGGGTTAAGATATTGAATTCAATTAGATCTAGTCAGGTTTTGTTCATAGTAGATGAGAGGGGGAGGAGGACATGGATGGGTGAGGGAAAGAGTAGTATTTATTTTATTTTATGAAATTTGAAAATTAAAGTGAAAAGGGTGGACGTAGAGTAATTTTTTTATACTCAATTTATGTTCAATGTCCCTTGGTATGTCTCCAAGCTGATTATCTTACACTCTTATATGAAGGAAGATGTCCAGGCCTTTGAAGCTGTTCAGGAGCTCCTTCGTAGCCACCCTGTTATGGTTGAACTTGGTCCCAACACTACCTTATCAAGGAACAATGTCTTGCACTGGGCCCTTAAGCAAATTGTTGTTGAGGACGAAGGAAATAAGGCTACTTCAGTTAAAAGTTTTGTTAATGTCAGCCTCGCTCGTGCTGCTGAAGAGAATACAACCGTATAAAAAAAAAACATGACTAGTGATCAATTTGCCATTGTCCAGCAAACTCTACCAGAGACAAAGGACCAATAATATTGTGGGGGGACATATGTAAAGGGCTCTAAAAAAAGAAAGGTCCAGTTAGACAAAGATGATCTCGCTATAAATACAACCCTTACCAAAAAGTGCAAGAAGTGACCACATTACCAAGTACACCCCAACTACAGCCTCCATATAGGATTAAGGAGAAAGTCATTGATGCCAATGTTACACCCTAAGCATTATTATCTACTACTGCAGGCAATGTCCTGAACTACGTATATATAATTATATAATGATGCAACTTCCTAGCCGGTAAATTTTAAGATGTTTGCTGTTGTAACTGCCCTAGATGTTGTTTTCCTTTACTAGCCTATTAAACGAAGGAAGTATTTATATTTAGTATTATCGTACTATCAAAAAACTGTATAACCTTTTGTGGGGGTGCCATTTTCTACTGCCAATGGGAGTGTACTGGGAAGTACATGACCACCTCCCCGCCGATGAACATTGTTCTTTGGCAACCGCATACCTTTTCCCTTCATATAGTTTTATGTGGCCAGTGATCAACACTTATATTAATAAGAATCGTCGTTCTCATACTATGGGTTATGACGACTATCGTAGAGACGTCGAGTTCACAGTACCAAACTATAATGTTACCATTGTGCGTCAACACTCGCTTATATTCCACGGGTTGTTAGCTCAAATGCCAAGTCTTTATCTAGAGAACACTACTAAACCTATGCTTTGGTTGCTCTTTAATTTTGTCTACTTCATAGAAATTTAGCAACAAATAGTAAGGTTCAAACCATCTTGCAGAGTGTCCTACTATTTCCACGCTGCCATTCAAACTAACAGCATGATCCATGGCCTACCCGTTTTAATAAGTACATATCACTTCTGTAAATCGTATCACCAAATTGGGTCACCGCGGTTAGGAATACCTATGTGTAGTTGGATATGTTTTTACGTATTCCATGTAATTGTGTTTTTAACAATAAACCATCTAAGTAAAAGGCGTAGTTCTATTTGAATATTCATATTCTTAGTGAAATTAAATACGAATTATTTACGAATGGTTGTAATTTTGTTTGCAATCGATTCAACCATCAAAATAATATAACAAGAATTTCATTGTGATCGACACTCAATATGTACAGACTGACCAAATAAAAATACGCTAACATGCACATGAAACGTCAACGATCAAAATATCTTGGGGACTATGCGCGGTGAAACCAACTAATTTATAGAAAAATGCGTCACTTATTGGACTTGGATTTGGTAGTCATCTTGATTCATATTACTGTGCTTAGCCCATTTAAGTGGATTTGATCCATTTTATCGAGTTTTGTCATTTTAATAAAACAAACTCAATTAAAATGGGTACTGATTTTCGCAGTACATATTTTTCTCATCACAGTACATTATTGACAATTATACCCCTTTCATTTTCCCCTCCCATTTTCTCTCTCTAATTTTTCTCCGGGAAATTTTCTTTAGTATTTTCAAATTTCACATACCCATCCTCCACTAATTTTACATAATCTACCCGATTATTATTGTGTGCTGGGTACTACTTTCATTGTGTACAGTAACTGTTGAATGTTATGTGCAGTTATACTACTACTTTTATACTCTCATTGCAGTGTGTACTATGAAGTACGACTTTCAATGTTTTTTTTCTCTTTTTTCCAATTTCAATGTAGTACATAAACAATTAACTCAAAATGTACCTGCTGGCTGCCACCGTCAAACAGCCACCGACGATCACATCAGTAAGCCACCAAAAAACGGCCACCAGGCGACAACCAAAAACCCCAACCCATCCCACCCCAATTACCCCCTAATTAATTTCACCATAAACCCTAATTAAAATATGATACAAAATTATTACAAAGAGTCAATTTAATTAGTAAAAATGGGTTACTAAATTAAATACCTACTCCATGTTGGAATAATCATTTATAATTACGAAATTAAATACCTACTCCATGGTGAAATAATCATTTATAATTGAAGAATTTGAAGGAGGTTGAAGGATTGAACATTTCAACAAGAGAAGGAAGAGAGAATTAGGTGTGATTTTAGGTAAGGGTAGACAAATGAAAAGTTTGTTGCAAAATTGGCTGAGATAAGTAAAAAATATACTGCGAAAATAAATTATATAAAATAATTAAAATCGATTAATTACATGAATTTTGCCCAAATTAATCAATTTACTTTTACACCAAATATTTGACAGATCAATATTTTGACTTTTATCAAATCTGTGACATCCATATATACAAATTCTGTGCATACAAATTGCCCCCTCGAAATTAATCACCTACATAAATAGAGTGTTTAAGCGTAAACGGCTCTCGATTTCTTTTTCTTTTTTCTTCTCTAATCTAAAATTTCCTTTCACACAAGTTAGAAATGAGGGTTTGATTAGCCCCTTAATCTTCATACTTGTCTAATCTAAACTTCCCATTCACACAAGTTTGTGAGTAATGGCGCAAGGACTATTAGTTAAGTTGGTCACCTACATTTAATTTCCATAACTAGATCAATTTTGTTGCTTCTTGTTCTCCTACTAACTTTCAAAGTCTAACAACTACGTACGACCACTAGTAAGTCTAGAGAGAGAAAAAGGAAAGAGTGTGTTTCTCGTCTTCACCATATTTTTCTCATCTTTCTCTCTCCTCCATTTTCACCTATTACTTATTCATTTCTCCATTCTCGGTGAGTTTGCTTTGTTAATTCTCACTTATTTCATCTCCTAAATTCTCATCTCATGTCATTTTTCGATCAGGTGATCATCGTTAATATCTCTGTTGATTGACTTTCAAATTAATTGTTATTCACTTGTGTATTAATGTTGTTTAATTTTGGGGTTAATCAATTTAGTATGGTGATTTCAATTATATAATTCTAGTACTATTTGATGCAATTCAGTCATTTTTGTTTAATTTTGTTGAAGATGCTACCTTTGAGACCAAGTTTAGTTACTAACATGCCTTCTTTTTGTTACTCCCTTCGTTCGGTTTGATTCTATACATTTGTTTAGTATGTGTGAGGTGTATTTTAATCAAATGTATGAAATCAAACCTAACTGAGGGAGTAGTAAATTATTAACATTAGATATAAATTCTGGCTGAAATTGCGACTCCATTGTGAATCGGTCGTTTGGTCGACAACCAAAGGGCGAGATATTTTTCTATGTTTGTCTAAACTTTTTATATTCTTCATTCGCCAATGGAGCCAAACAGTCGCTATCCTTAGGCTATACGGAGTAGAATAGAATGGAATAAAACAAATATGACATGTTAAATTTGCTGCCCTTCTTTCGCTGTGAAGTAGTAGACTGGGCGACTATACGATTCTCAATGCAATTTTCATTATGGATCATCTTAGAACAAGTTATCTATGTATCCAACATCCCTTGGCTCGCCATAGGCAAGAACCTTTGCAGCTTTGGGGTTATGCTGTTGTACCTATACTTTTAATGAATTTCATCTACTATTTTTTTGGTGTTTGGATGGTCTATTGTAGGTAACCTGTACTATTACCGCCCCAACCAATTGTTACCTTGTTTATTCTTTCTGAAGGTATTTTAATCAACGGTAAACAAATGATTGAAAGTGAGTTGTTGTGGCATTGTACGATGTTTATGCATGTTCTTCTTCATGAAATGCGATTAATGAAAGAATTGGATAAGGTATCTTAGAGTGTTTAGATTCACAATGCACAGTTGTTAGAACTCATAGGAAACAAGGTAATACTCTGGATCAAAATAGCTGTTTTAATAAACCAAAAATGTCAAATATCAAATTGTATCTTTACTCATTTGGATAGATTGGTAGTCAAAGTTGACCATCAATATCAAAAGGGGACAATGTAACTGGAATGGAGGTAGTAACAAATAATGCGGCGTATCAAAATAAGAAAATAAAGATCTTCTCTAGACTCCAGTACATGGTTGTGTGATGCTAGTTAGCTAATAAAGGCTGTTTACAAGTAGAAGCTTGGGCTGGCAGTAGTTTTTTTTTCCTTGGTAAATTTGCCTTCTGGTTGACTGAATGGTGGTTGGCTGGTTGTGATAATTACTGGTTACTCGATTTCTAATTTGTGGAATATGATTGTTTCAAGACATGCTTCTCTTTTCTACATTTGTAACAATTTTCTTTTGTTTGGTTGACCATGAAGATAATTGTGTAGTACACTATCATTATTAAACCGCTCCAATCGTAAATGACTACCTAGTACCTACATTGAGGTGGCCTGAAATTATAGGAATCTTCTTTGTGTATTTATAATATAAGAGCTCTTTTGTTATTTTGTTTGAATGATGGGCAGGTACACTCCTATACATTAGGCACTAGGCTGTATACTTGGTTCACATATGTTACCTGTTACTAGGAATGAAGATTTAAAGTGCTAATAATTTGTTCTGTTGTATGATCATGAAGGCTTTCTTTCTCCAATCTTCTATAGCTCACTCTAGATGTGATCTGACATTAGTACCATCTTCTATTTGTTTTGAATCTAGCCTACTCACTTTTTCTTTTTTGTTTTTTCTAATAAAGGTAATTTTGTATCTTTCTCGCCTGATGGGATGGGGAAACATATATAAGCGACGCATCAAGGTTTTTGCCTTGGCCTTGTTGATCTACCTGGACTACAAGGTATAGAGAAATACTGCTGAAAACTTATGCTTCTCTCTAATCTGTCTGAAGCTAAAAGTTTCCTTTTTGGGATATCTATCTTACAGGCTTTGCAGCAGAGAGGTAAATGGGTGAAAAACAAAACTAAAAAGGCTTCCCTATGGAAAAAAGCTCATGAGCGCAATGCGCGGCGCCTACTTAACTTCATGATAGAAATGGAGGGTTTGTGGGTGAAATTGGGGCAATACCTATCTACACGTGCTGATGTTCTTCCAGAGGCCTATATACGCCTGCTCCAACAGCTTCAGGATTCTCTTCCTCCCCGACCCTTAGAGGAGGTTATTTCTGTCTACTTGTAGAGATTTTTAAATTAACTACAGGAGTAAATGTAGGGATTTAAGTTAAATTTTCTACTGCTAGAGGATATGCTTAAAGTGGGTAAATTTTAGTTATCATTGCATGTCATGTCTTATTGTTTTACAAATCAATTGCCATTGTTCAAAATAATTTTACATTTTTGATGGGGGATTTGGCAATGTTTCACATTGGGGTGCATGCCATATTGCCATGGATACTGTCATCTATTAGTGGTCTATGTAACTACAGGAGGTTAGTTGTGCTACAAGCTGTGCTACTTGGACTCTTCATATGACTTCTCATTCTTGTGTCAGACACTTGACGTTCGGGCATAAAAAAATTCTTGGACACTACTTTTGGATCCAAAACACAAGTTTAAAGGTTTTTTTGGTCAAATACTACCTTATATTAATTATTTTGTTTTAGACTAACTTATTTTTCTTCTATGTTGTCGACTACTTATCTAGTGTATCCAGTGACTTTTGGTCATTTTCTGGCATTGACCTTAATTCACACGTTTGTGATTTCTATTTTGGCTGATTTTCTTCCCCTTTTCCTTCCTTTTACATTTTCCTTCTAAAACTTTTAAGGCCCTGTGCAACCATGGGCGCGGGAACCGGGCCTCCGATTTTGGTTACCGAATTTACAAGCTTTATTGATGAACTTGTGCATTCATATTTGGGGCCTCATTTTTTTTTGTGGTGCATATGATCTCCATTTGTTTTAAGATGCCTCTGCTTTTTAATACAATACCTTCTATTCACCATTTTCATCAAGGTTTATAAGTTTACAACAACCACATTTTTAGTCGGTATCAATTATTAGGCTTTGAAGATCAATTTGAAGATTAAGGCATTGTTTGGACACATAGGTAGGAGGGATGGGATGGGGAGAGAGATGAAGGAGTGAGAAAGGAAGGGAGGGACTAGGGAAAGGGACATGGATGGGAGCTTTGATACTCTCCTTTCAATCCTTCACAAGTTATAGGAAATTTATTTTGGATTGTAGGAGGAAAATGGAAATATCTATTTACCGTCCCCTCCATTTGACTTAGTTTACTTACCAAATAAGAGAAATTGTTCCCTCAACTTTTCGCCCCCTCCCCCCTCCAAATCCCTTCATCCAAAGAAAGGGTAAATCTCAAACCGATTCACAAGCTTGGATGTCAGAACAAGTGTGGATATTCAGTTGCAAAATGTTGCATCTTTTGTTTCGTGTCTCTCCCATGTGAATTTGAATCTAGTGGCATATGCTGTAGAAGGTGACCCCGTTATAATGTAGTGGAGACAAGTGTTGAAAGGAGGAGAGAGAGAGAGGGTTTGGTTGGAGCTTGAAGGTAATCCACATTACAATGTATTTGGAATATCCTTCATTTGATGCAGTGACCATTGTTCCACTTAAACCCATGTAAACACTTCATCACCATTACATGTAATCAACTACATTCTTCTTGTAATACCTTTCTCTACGGTCCTCACATTAGTTTTACTGATTCGAACCTTGACATTATAATAGGGACTACCCAAGTAAACCATGTATTAATGGAGTATCAGGTATTGAGTAGAAGTGAGAAAAAATCATGCGTGTTGGAGGTCCAGTCTACTTTTTGAATAATGTGTACTGTTTTCTTTGGGTGACTTCGATTATACTTTGAGCACTTAGCTGGTTGTCTTTCCATTTTGCTCAATTTTTTTTTTGCCCCGTGGTACTATGCCACTGACAAATGTAACAATTCTGTATGATCTCAACTCATTGTTTGCCGTGTGTATTGATGATCATATGGGCTTTTGAAGTTCTTGTTGGACTTTCTATCAAGGAAAATGTTTTATCTTTTTTTTTTTCTTTTAATTTTTATTTTATATATATAACCGTTTGAACTAATTTTATTTTTTCTGTAGGTCTGCCATACCATTGAGAAAGAGTTGGGAAAATCTGTGGAAGAGCTCTTTTCGGAATTTGAAAAAGCACCATTGGCTACAGCATCAGTAAGATTCTTATCATTATTAACCGATCTCCTTTGTTTCTTGTCTATCCAAGTACCAATACTCAAGTTATAGAATAAGTTTCTTTGTCATCGACACTCCTTATTGTTTTCATGAATTAATTTTTTATGTTTGTCAAGCTCTCTAATCAATAAGGTTTGGAGGCCATACTCTTTTACTTATTTCTTTCCTTTCCTCTCTTCTGAATGTAGTGATTGTCTGAGCCTGCGCATACTGCATTTAAGTGACGTTCTGTTGCTTCTGTATGTCTTGCATCGTTGAAAATTTGATCCATCCTTTGAATTGTTTGTGCTATAATTTCTGTTTGTTTAAAGCTTATTATTGTTTCTGTGTCAGACTGTGCAGCCTTGTATACTGTGTTATGTTCTCTGAACTGTAATTAGATTGTATTTTTTTTCCTGGTTGTTTACAATGTGTCGTCAACAATTTTTTATCTTAGAACAAAAGTAACCACATATGTTTTTTTTTTTTCTATTTTTTTTTTCCTTCTTGTGCTCTGCTTTTTATCAAATGAAGTCGCTGATAGCCTCATTATATGAGTTCTGTCAATGGTTCTCGTGCAGATAGCTCAAGTTCATCGTGCTACACTTTTAACTGGACAAGAAGTGGTGGTCAAAGTGCAGCATGAGGGTATCAAGCATGTTATAATAGAGGTTATGGCGTTTTCATTGTTTTTTATACGCTGGATTTGAAAAAGATGCGACCTTGAACAAATCTACTATGTGCTGTCAGTGTAATGCTAGTTCACTCACAGGACTTGAAGAATGCAAAGTCGATTGTTGAGTGGATAGCATGGGCAGAACCAGTTTACAATTTTAATCCCATGATAGATGAGTGGTGCAAGGAAGCACCAAAAGAACTTGATTTTAACATTGAAGCTGGTACTTGAAGACCTGTGATTTATAATAATCATCATTGCCCCATGTTTTCTAGAATTCATGTATGTTTCTGGTTAATATATTGCTGTTTCATAGCAGGCATGTGCTAAATGTTTTCTATCTGCTCAATATTGTAGAGAATACCAGAAAGGTAGCCAGCAATCTTGGTTGTAACAAGATAAACAATGGAAATGTAGGTTCAAATCATGTAGATGTTCTGATACCAGAGGTTATTCAGGTACTATTGTCTATCAAATTCTTCGTTAGATGGCATGGTTGGTAAAGCTTGTGTAGGCAGAAAATCACGTGTCTTTTTTTAAGATGGTTTTTGCACTAACCAAATTCCTGCTTGTGAAAGACCATCACAACCAAAAGTTTAAGGTGATGATGGTTGAGGCCTCACTGGTCTTTTACCTTAACACGCTCCCTCACTCAAATGCCCATTGGGCTTGAAGAGTGGATAATGCGGAGGCCCACCATTTACATGTCTCAAATTCCACTTGTAGTCATTTACGTATGTCACAGCTTACAAAAATAAAGTTTCAAGATCAATTTGATTTCAGTACTTTATGATATTCCTGATAATTCTATTGGGCGCCTTAAGCTAGGCTTTAAGGCACTTTTTTAGATCCTCAAGTGAGATTTAATAATTGTTTAGTGTGTCAGGATTATTAGCTCATTTTATTGTTCTTTGACATCTATTTGTGTAGCTTGAGCTCATTGTTTTATCTGTTCTTCCATGTCTGAATATAGTGAATAACCCCTCCTGTGTATATTGTTTTTTCTTGCAGTCAGCTGAAAAGGTGATTATTTTGGAGTACATGGACGGGGTCCGCTTAAATGATTTTGAGTCTTTGCATGCATTAGGCGTGGACCGAAAAAAACTCGTGGAGGAAATCACGCGTGCGTATGCTCACCAAATTTATGTTGATGGATTCTTCAATGGCGATCCTCATCCTGGTAGACATTCAATCCCTCATTCTGTCCGTCCTCTTGCTTTCTGTTATCTTGAGCACAGTTTGCCCTCTCAATTCCATCAGTTATTACCCTTGCTTCTATTTTTTTTTTTTAAAATATGACTGATAATTGTTTCTTTGGTATGTTCAACAAGGAAATTTTCTTGTAAGCAAGGAGTTCCCACATCGCCCAATTTTATTGGATTTTGGTCTCACAAAGTCTCTTCCAGCAACAACAAAACAAGCTTTGGCAAAAATGCTGTTAGCATCTGCAGAGGTTAGTGAAAGCTATTTGCGTATTAAAAGTGAAGCTCGATCTTCACGTATTGTCACTATCCTTTTTACGGTACAAGCTGTAAAAGCTTTGAAAATTGTGGCATGCATTTGATCAACGTTATCTAATACTATATTTATTATAAACTGGAAACTAGGGATTTTAATGAATGACATAAATATATAGAAATTCATATACTCTATAGTATTAGATGTATAATAATTTATAATACTATATAGTATTAGGAAAGTAATACTATGCAGAAAATCATAAATGTGTATTCCAAATAATGTTAGGAAAATAATTAACTCATAAAAAAACAATTAAAACTTAATAGTGCAGTCATAAACTGTTGTGATGGAAAAAAAAAAAGTTGGAACAAGATGGAAAAAAATGTACACGACTTTCCTTTATTAAAATTGATGATATTATTGTGATGTAAAATATGATTTATTTATTTTTTAGTAGTAGCTGCATGAGTAGTGAAAGTAACAATAGTAGCATCAAGAGTAGTGAAAATAATTGTAGCAACAATAGGGTAGTGAATGTGTTTCATTATTTAGTTGACATATCTTAATCATAATTTTGAGAAATTTCATACGATTAGCAAAGTGATTAATTAAGGTAATAGTAGTAGCAACGGGTAGTAAAAGTAGCAGTAGTAGAAACGATAGTAACAGCGGGAGTAGTGAAATGAAAGTAAGAGTAGTAACAATTGAGAGTAGTGAAAGTAACAATACTAGCAACGAGAGTAGCAAATGTGTCTCATAATTTGGTGGATAAATTTTATCTTAATCATAATTTTAAGAATATCATACGAAAATGTATTATAGAGTAGGGAATATGTCTCATAATTTGGTTGATAAATTTTATCTTAAATCATAATTTTAATAACTATCATACAAAAATGTATTATAAGTGGTAAATGTATGAATTAGGCGAGTCAACGCAATTCTATATTGTTTCATAAAAAATAAAATTTAATAGTTAAGTTTAGGTTAGCCTGGGCGGGACCCGACACCGAAACTAGTAGAGACCACAATTTATGACTTTATGTCATGTCCTTGTGTGTCATCACACCGAGAACTTTCAAAATGTCAAGCCTAAGATGGGTGAATCCTGTTTCATAGTAATTATTTGGAGCCATAGCAACGCTTTATTCCGTGACCATGATCAGGAAAGTGCATATGTGCTATGTAAATATATTTTCAGCAGAGATGGTGTATGCTGTTTTCGTTTCCAATGAGGCCAAAGACTCACTATCCTTCGGCTTTGGAATATGATGAAATAAAGTAAAACGCCTCACTAGAGTTTTTATGCTTCTTGTATATGAAGTGGTAGAGTGTAGATGAATTTTCGATTTAATTTTCATTATAGGTTAAGGCTGTTACATCCAACCCCCATTCTGTCACAAACGGGAGCCGTTGATGCGTTAGAGTAAATGTTATTGTTGTTGAAAGACGGTGTATGTTGTATAGTTTGAAGTGATTTAATTAATATGTTCCTCTTTACGGAAAAGACTTGCCAAGGGGCAGCTAAAACCTTCTTTTGGATGAGATCCAATGATTATATTATCCGATTCTCGTGGCGACGTGGATGATTTCATGTTTATCTTTTATTTGTAGCTTCCCATAAGTTTCTGAACAAAATGAATATTATGCATCTTGTAATGCTGAGAGACGTAAAAAAATAAGTTATGATATTCCCTTGGCAGGGAGACCACGTGGCACTTTTGTCTGCATTTTCAGAGATGGGACTGAAGCTACGCATGGACTTGCCTGAGCAGGCCATGGAGGTGACAACTATATTCTTTCGTAGCTCGACACCCGCAAGTGAAGCTCCGGTGAGTATCTCATTTACTATGAAAGTTAGTTGTTTATGACATATTTGGTCTTGTACTGAACTTCTGTTCTGTGGCTAGCACGCATTAAAAAAGTTCGCGGAAGAAAGAGCCAAAAATATGAAGACCATACAGGAGAAGATGAAACTTGATGAAAAAGAAGCTAAACGGTTTAATCCTGTAAGTCTATGTTATTTGAGAATGTTGTGATTGATAAAATTTTCCGTGATGATCTAACAGTACTTATTTGATGTATTGACTTCTAGGTTGATGCCTTTCCGGGAGATATAGTGATATTTTCTCGGGTACTTAATCTTTTAAGAGGTCTGGTGCTGAATTCCGGAAGTTAAATTTATTTATTGTTATTGTAATATCTCATAGTTCTCGGAACAAGTCTCTAAATGGATTTCGCCTGTTTTAACTGAGAATTGGTATTGCGCTAGGTCTGTCTGCCACCATGGACGTTCGGATTATCTACTTCGATATTATGAAGCCATTTGCAGAGTCTGTCTTGGGCGGGTGTGCTTTTTATCAATCTAATATTCTAATAGATTTCCGTTTTTTTATTATTATTGTTCATTCTTGTTTAACCTGTATTTTTTGTGCATCAGAATCATTAACAAGGGACCAAACGTAAATAGACAGTGGATCTTTGACACTCCTGTACACTCAGTTGTAGAAGACAAGCTGCGGAATCTCTTAATTGATTTAGGAAATGCTGGAAAAATTCTTGGTATTCAGGTAAGTTCCCATGCTTGATGTTGATTAACTATGATCAACATGATCTTAGAATGTTATACTTTTGATATTGTATATCATTTTTGACTGTGCACGTCCTTCCTTGTTGGTACATAGATTTCTACTGTACACTAGAGAACGAATGTGAATTAGTCTTAAAATTCCATTTCTTTGCAGGTTGCGGTTTTCTAACCTATACTTTTTTCTTGAAGAGAAGTATGATGTTTTTTTCCCCACTATTTAGGATCTATTATTTAAAAAGATGAGGATTGGTAGAGATTTGAGACATGTGATTCATAGAGCCAAAGTAGTATGGGTAAAATAAAAGAGTGACACATTTTTTTTTTTATGTTTTTGGGTCATGCCGTATAGATTGAAGGGAAACATTTATGACGCACGACATTGTGCTTGTGCATGCACTAGTACATGTCGTGCCATGAAATAGAGCCCCGTCCATAAGATGAATGTGGATAAGATGTGTATGGTACTGTGGATGTGTGGTTACACAAAGAAGGATCCGATTGAGAAAATGGCAATTAAGGAGAAAGTAGGAGTTGCATCTATGTATCCTCACTTAAGGTGGTCTGCCATGTGAATCGAAGACCAAGTGAGGCACCAGTTTGGAGCTTCAGAATAAGCATGCGATAAGATTTTGAGAGATGCAAGAAGATTTAAGAAATAGATAAGAGAGTAATTTGAAGAGAGTTGGGTTTTATTTTGGCTTGAGGAATACATGGCGTTAAAGAGGGCAGAGTTGCATGAAAGAATTTATGTCCTTAAAAGAGATTGAGGTTATTTTGATGTCTTAATGTCTTATTATTTGATTATTGTTACTTTGATTTTGTTGTAAACTTGAGTTTGCTGTTCTAAAATTTCATCACCTATGATCGGTTAATTAAAAAAGTTTTAGCATTTGCATATTGTTTGGATGGACAAATTTGGAGTAACAAGGTGGGGAGGGAGAGAGAAGGGGTTGTTTTCTATTGTTTGAATATAGTGTTGAAGCCTGAAGGAAGGGAATAGAAGGTAAATGGAGGAATTGATTTTTTTTCTCCTTTAATGAAGCAAATCCTTTCATGATTGGAAACATTTTGAGGGACATAGTACTTATTAAGCAACCAATGGCGAATCTCATATCCTTGTAGAGCTAAACCAGTTATAATGAGCTTGACTCTACAGTCTTAATGTTCCATCTATTGCTCTCACTTGCTAACGTTGTGATGATACACTGTCTAAGTGAAAATTTCTACCTTTACTTAATCTTTTACTCCCAAAGTATAATTTATCAAGATCTTATTTTATGCAATATTGTAATGTCCATAGGTATGTGCTTATAAAGATGGAGAAGTGATCATTGACACTGCTGCTGGAGTTCTTGGAAAGTATGATCCCCGCCCAGTTCAACCAGATTCTTTATTTCCAGTCTTTTCAGTGACAAAAGGCATTGTAGCTGGGTTGCTGCATTGGTTGGTGGACAAAAGGTGTGAATTTGTTAGCTAGTGCTTTTAACATTTCTATGTACGACTATTTGAAATTCTAAAGCTATAATAGGAACTCCATAAGAGTAGGTAAATAACACGAATCATAGGAGAGGCACAGGGGAAAATTTGCTCAAAAAAAAGACAGGAGATTGTTAGGCCTTGAAATGGTTTGGCTCATACACATAAGGAGGAGAGAAAATCCACTTCATAAGCCCACAAAAGTTCCATCCTAAAACCATTTGGTATAGAAGGAGTAACTCCTTGGTTTATAAAGTAGCAAATTCTCTCCTTATTTTGTCAATGTTGGACACTCACATGTGGGTTAACCACATCATATGAGCTCTTAAAAGAGATGTTATACGAAATTGAGCAGTAGGCATCTAGGATTATAGAGGATGTGTGAAGAACAGTTTGAAACCTAAATATGAGGGTTGATATAAAATGTTGATAGTTGGTCGACAATTGTAGAAAATTTGATGGAGAGAGTAATGGAGGCTGAAAGTGTTTTCTTATGATAGATATTGTGCTCTAGTTATTTCATGGAGTGGAGTATATTCTTACTTGGGATTTAATCACCTAAGGCTGCACGACATTTAAAATGCTGCAGTTGGCAGGACAGGTAGAAACTTTAGGCTGATACAATATTGCTAGAAGTAATTATTTCAGACAACATTTGTGGTCCTATTATCAAGAGATATCAGAATATAATATATGCAAGTAAATTGGATCCCTAATTTTGTTTTATGATCTCGACACAAGGCATTTCAATTTCCCCCTTTTACAGCTCACGTACTTGTTTCTGACACCCATTGTTAATTGGAAACGAATAACTTTTTTGAATGCCTCTCTTGAAGACTGAGGAGTTCCCAGTTGGGTGCTGAAGGAAACTACAAGTCTTGTGAGTTGTGCCCTTTTC
Organism: Silene noctiflora; assembly: GCA_009801015.1. Lineage (NCBI taxonomy): Eukaryota > Viridiplantae > Streptophyta > Magnoliopsida > Caryophyllales > Caryophyllaceae > Silene > Silene noctiflora. The sequence goes on along the minus strand of VHZZ01000474.1, from coordinate 139,647 downwards.
GGTCTCATCCTTCCTTCACTTGTATCCTCAGGGGTAGATGGGTGGGTCGTAGGTGTCTAGAAAAAAGCAGTAATCTAAAGAAATACTCTCTCCAATTCGTGTTTTCTTCCCACTTCTCTTTCTGTCCTTTTTTTGGGAAAGTTTTCTTGGCGACCTTTTACTGAATTACCCCCAACATTCAATAATTACTAGCCGAAGCAATTAAATGATACTCCGTCCATTACACCCTCCTTCCTAGACCGTCAAAAGTTGACCCGGCCCGATAGAACCTGAAATTTGGGCAAACCAAACCGACCGGACCCGAGGCTAGACTGATAACATATAGCAGCTTTATTTGTTCCAACGTTGCCATCCACCATTTCGCATCCACCACCAGCATTGCCGTCCACCCCACACTGCCGATTACCTCCATTCATCAATTCCAGATCTTCAATTTGGCAAATTTGCAAATCATTCGTCGGGTGGTGAGTGATTCTGGTGGTGATCTCATTGCTGGTATTGGGTCCGTGGGAATGATGGTGGGTTAGTTGTGTAGCGGTGAGTTCGTTGGGTGGTTGACTCCACGAGTGGTGGTGGTTCGTGTTGGACCAGCTAGTGGTGGTGGTTCGTGTTTTCTTCCCACTTCTCTTTTTGTCCTTTTCTGGGAAAGTTTTCTTGGCGACCTTTTTCTGAGAGGTTGTTAAAGTGGGGTTGGTAGGTGGAGTTTGGGAGTTGTGACTTGGGTTAATTGTGTGGATGTTTGGTGATTTGGTGAATGGGTGAGGGTGAGGATGAGGGTGGGAGTGAGGGTGAGGGTGAGGGAGAGGGAGAGGGAGAGGGAGGGGAGGGATTGTCTTTTTAACACTTGTTAAAATGTAGGTGAAACCATATAGGAAGGAAAAAAAATTGGAGGGAGTATTATATAATCAATTAGTTTCTCCAACAATATGCACTTTAATTTATTTCCCCTTCAAGGGGCAGAGGGGGAATGTCCGTTGGATTTCTGTTGCTGTTCAATTCTTTTCATAAAACATTCAACCCACAAAAATAATCGGTGCACACTGTTGAATAGAAGAGGCTAGCTCCAAAGATCTTTTAAGGTTCCATTACTTGATATGTCATATCCGACTTCCTTACTTTAGTCCTATAGTAGTGTAGACCACACTACTTAAATAAATTTGCTCTCACAGTTAAAAAAAGAGCATTGAGCTAAGTACGCTACCAAGAGTACCAACAACTAACAGTAACAACATTAGCTTAGTGCTTCCATGGCTGAGTAGGGAAGGGTACACCGGGTGTGGTTTGTGGATGAACCATAATGATATCGCATCGAGAATTGTATATACTGATTGGTACTTAACTATATAAGCAGAATATATGGTTTAGTGGGTCATTTCATTTCATTCCATCGCGTTCCAAAGCCTAAGAACAGTGAGTATATGGCTCCATTGCAAATGGAATATACTACCAGGAACAGAGGCAAAATGAAAGAGCACCAGCATAGCATAAAATACCAGCTTTATGAACACTCGCTCCCCTTGTCTTAATTTTCCCCCTTTCAAAAATTCAAACAATTAAGGAACTTGAGTTTTCATCCATAGGAAAATTTTCTTTTGCCAATCATATCTCCTATGAGTTAGTTTATAATTCTTTGCTTCTGACCTGCAGGAAACTAAAATTAGATGAAAATATAGCCAATATCTGGCCTGACTTTGCATCCAACAATAAGGAGAACATTAAGGTACTGTACTCCATTATAGCTTTTTTCAAGGGACATCCTTTAGTCTTTACTTTGATATAAACTTGTTTTGCTTCTCTGGCATTTCATGTCTACTTATTTATTCCTTGTTAAATCTCCCTTTTTGCAGGTCCATCATGTTCTTAACCACAATTCTGGTCTCCACAATGCATTGGCCAATATCATGAGAGAAAACCCTTTATTGGTGTCTGACTGGAATGAGTGCCTGCAACGGATTGCTGGGTCATGTCCTGAATCAGAACCTGGGCAACAGCAGCTATATCATTATCTTTCGTTTGGCTGGCTATGTGGCGGAATAATTGAGGTTTTGAACTTTTATATTCTTTTACTCATAGGTTAACATGCTTTTAGCATTTACCACTCATTGCTCCTTTTAGGTTAAAGTACTTGGTTGATCCTATTTTGATGTTGCTCCCATTCCATTCTGTTTCTTGAAAGAATAATCAGATTCTCTTATTTTTGAGATCTATGTTGATGAAGACTAGCAATACTGGTCTTGAATTGGAGAATCTTTCTGGGTTTCCTCATACGTGATTTAATGTTTAAACAGCATGCAACTGGAAAGAAATTTCAAGACATCCTTCAGGAAGTATTGATTCACCCACTTCATATTGAGGGCGAGATGTACATTGGCATCCCTCCAGGCAAGTCCTTAACTATCATATGCTGTCATATATAAGGGTAAAACATCTGCTAGAATGTTAGAATAAGTAAAGAAAATTGAAAACTAATGGAAATCCGAAAAGATAAAAAATCCCATTCTATTAGATCTAATGTACTTATTCGATCTATTGCATGGTCGTCTTATTTTTTTTTTTGTTTTCTATTTAACAACTGATGACCTAATATACTCATGCAGGTGTGGAAGCTCGGCTAGCTGCACTAACGCTAGACACTGACGATCTCGAGAAACTTTCTGCCCTAAACGCCCGTTCTGATTTGCCCTCGACCTTTCAGCCTAGTGAACTTGCTCAAGTTGCTACTGCCCTCCCTGCCCTGTTTAACTCCCTCCCTATTCGCCGTGCTATTATACCTGCTGCAAATGGACACTGCTCTGCTCGTGCTCTTGCACGGTACTATGCTTGTCTGGCTGACCATGGCACTGTTCCACAATCTCCTACTTCTTCCTTGCCACCTCTTGGCAGCCATACCCATATCCCTAAGTATCCTTCTCTGAAACCTCCTAAAAAGGAAAACGGCAGCAAAAAAAACCGCCTCGGTTTTGTTTCCTTGTGTAGAACAATGATGTCGGAAAAGTTCAACTATGAAAAAGGTACAAAAGACGGTAAAGGTCCAAGCTACGATCGGGTCCCGACTGACGAGGGTACCAGCAGTTCCGTAAATACCGAACAAAACACAAATGGTGAAATTGCTCATAGTAATGATGATCAAAGGAAGCCCATTGAACTTTATAGTAACTCTAAAATCCATGATGCATTCATGGGTTTAGGAGAATATGAGAAGTTTGTTTTTCCTAATGGTGAGTTTGGGTTAGGGTTTAAACGGATAACTTCGTTTGATGGATCTGTTAATGGTTTCGGTCACTCGGGAATGGGTGGATCTACAGGCTTCTGTGATGTCAAAAATAGATTTGCAATAGCTATTACTCTGAACAAAATGTCATTTGGGGCTATAACTGGACAAATTATTCAGTTGGTTTGTTCTGAGTTACAAATCCCTTTACCGAAGGAGCTTAAAGGTCTTGGTAGTGGGGGTGAAAATAATGAATTCGGTTCTGGAAGGCCACTGATTAATTAACTGATGTAAATATATAAATTTTATTGTATTTTGCATCTGATAACTCAAATAAGCATTTTTAAGTTTTGTTGTGCTTTCTGTAGTTATATAATGTATGTATTGATATTGGGGACCTAAGGATCACATTTATACTAGGCTAAAGTGTATATTAATTCAAAATAACATCAGTATAAGTTTATTGGGATCATTCACTTGTGAAATTCCAATTTCCATGGTTACAGCAGGATCCCGCAGATTGTCCAACCTAAATTAGCAGGAAAATCTTTTTGTCATGCTACATGCTTGCATCCACAACCCAAATTATTGCCTAAAAAGGAAGGGGATATACCATTCCTTAAGGGTTATGCTCTTTCATGGATATGAATTATCATTATACCTTTGTTATTTTTCATTTTATTTCATAATCAATAGATCCTCTCAAATTAATCGATCTAACTTCTGCCAACAAGCACTACTCCTCATCGACCGCACCCCCCAGTTAACCGGATCACTGCGTCTCTCCTCTCCCTTATCGAGTCAGTTTGGAGGAAGTTGACACGCGCATAGAACCAAGCATAATTACTGGACGATAAATTTACCGAGAAGTATGACATTTGATTATTATCAAGATTTATACTTTTCTCATTATATCTTCCGCCTCTAACTATATCACATAGAACAATGACATCATCTTCCATGTATTCTACCTTTCTACAGGCTTCCTTCCGGTCACAATCTCGAGTACTAAGATCCCGAAACCATAGACATCAAGTTTTTTCCGATCTCTAAATTAATTTAATCTCCCTAATTTGGTATAGCATAATTAATAAAGTTAATAAATTAGGGTTAGTACTTGATCGAAATAAGAATTAGCGTTCAATTATAATTGAGTAATTTGACGGATTTGATTAATTTTGTGAGGAAGAGAGTTAGAGAGGGGGTTTATTTTGGTTTTTGGGGGAAGGGTAAGATATGGAAAATAAATGACAAAAAGTCCGTGAAAGAGTAAAATATGTCCATCAATGAGCAACTACGTTCCTTAATACATTCCTATGAGATTTTATCCGCATGTTCAACATTTTGACTAGAGGAGGTAAACCGGGCCTAGCCGCCTAGCCCAACTGGGTGGTATGCTTGCCGGCCTGACAAGACACAACCCGACACGGCCCGAGTGAACCGTATGTGCCAGACCAAGCCGGGCACGTTGGGCTGGAGATTGGGCTATGACACAATTGTACGCAATTGTTCGGAAAAATCTGTCTCAGCACGGCTGGTCAGACACGGCTCGGCCCGAAAAGTGGCACGAGATGATAGTTGGAGGAACACCCTTTGGTTATTCGTTGTTTTTTTTTTAATCAATTTTTAATTCCTATATCAGGAGATCTTCCTTCAGACGACCTATTTCGTCTGAAGATTTTGTCGGGCCTTATATGATCATTTTTATGGGCAGATGTTACCATCTTTTAACAAATAGGTTATCTGAAATGAGAATTAATATTCCTGTAAATACCTCATTCATTTTTTCACAACTCAATCAAACTCTTACACTCATCATACATTCTTACAATATTACTCAACATTAAAAGAATAAAAGAAAGAAATATTATTCAATACTTTTTACAATTGTTAATTCGGGTTTCGATTTCTAATTTGTTCAATCCGCCGGCTACAATCGTTCCATCTAAAAGCTTCAATTGTTCAATTCGAATTCCGAAATCTTTGTTTGCATTTCTAACTTAACTTTATTTCCACAAACCTTGCGGCCCTCTATCTTCTCAATCAATATACCAGTCTTCTTGCTAACACGTTTACGCAAGACAACAGGATCAGTTGGTTGATTAGAAGCTTTTTCAAGTTGACTCTCCTTATCAGCTGGAGTAGACACTGGACTAGAATTAACTGGCTCATCATCCTCCTCGATCACAACTCGTGGAAACATTTTTTTTTTAATGGTGCGAAATACTCTTACATTCTATTAATATAGCTCTCAAAGCCATACTCAAGTACTACAATATAAAACCGAATAAGAAACAACTAGGGAGCGATTTCCATAGGGCATCCGAAACTTGATGATAGAGAACAATGGTCTAGTCACGGGCCTCTTCACCCAAATCATCAGCCCATTTAACATTTTTCCCAGGATACTGGATCAATTAGGATGTCGTGAGGCAAGAACGAGGTGCACTTACGCCACAAGAACGTAGAAATTTAATGGGAAAAGTAAGCCACGAAGGCCTACATCCGGTGGAGATGGCTCTCCTACACCACGTAAAAGGATCACTACGGTCAACGAACCAACAACCAAAGACAAAGAGCAAGCTGACAAGTCGGGAAAAAGGAAGCTCCACAACCAATCCCAATGCCAAATTGACCCGCTACAGACATTAACGGAAGAGGAACAAGACATCCTCTCACCCAATCCCACTTGGAATCAATATCGGCTGTAACCAACACGAACCCAAGAGCACTGCATCGATACCCCATCAAAACCATTTATTCGACAAATACAATAGAGACTCCAACAAGAGGAGATTATTAAGAAAAACAAGCTAGCTAGTAAAAGAAAATGAGATGGAAAAAGACCACCACCTCCAATCCAACCATCCACACCAAAGAGCCCATCATACAACTGCTCATAAACTCTCAGATCCCAAAAACATAATACACTCAGTAAAACAATAACAAAAGACCAAACAGAGAAAATCCGACTAATACCCCTTGATCCAACAAAAGACCAGACAACATTAAAGACACTTACGAGAGCCGACATTGGGCACCCCCAGACGATCCGCGACAAACCTAAAACGACCAGGAAAACACACATGCATGCACCAAAACAGGAGACAGTGTAATACTCCATATTTTTCTATGGTTCGTATAATAATAATAATAATAATAACAACAACAACAACAACAACAACAACAACAACAACAACAACAACAACAACAACAACAACAACAATAATAATAAT
>VHZZ01000473.1:74061-106997 GCA_009801015.1 Silene noctiflora | reverse complement strand
ATGAGATCAATTTAATAAAATTTTACCTATAAAAGATAATCAAAAAAAGTAAAAATAAAAATAAAACATGGAAAGACAAAGTAATAATCAATATAGTAATTAGTAAAGTGTAAACCTTCATCTTTCAAGCATTACTCAACTTTATAACCACAATATCTCCCTACTTAATGTCAAACTTTTCATATTTTATAATTATAAGACAAATTCAATAAAATTTAACCTATAAGAGAAGAATATGACGCATATTTGTATTGTATAATTCGTTATTGGCATTGTCGAATGTTGTTAAAGACACTTGATTTTTTCGATGATCAAATATAGTCATCCATTATGGCGAAAGGAGACCAAACTTTGTTGAAGAAACCCTAACTTGATCAAATTGTAACAATAGTTTTTTTAGTCTCGCATGTTTAATAGTGATAGAATATTTTGTAGATATTTTTAATATATTCATAACTGTTAATGTGTAATTAATTTATTGAGATTGATAATACAACAGATTACAAATGTATCAACCAAAGCAAATTTAATGTAAATATAGTATTCCTTATAATCCCTTATAGACTAAAAGATTAACAAGTTTAGGAAATCCCACTCATTTTTCCCGCTCAACTGCTTCCATGCACAAAAATATTCTCTTTTATTTTCAGCAATAATATATTGTGGTCAATTAATAAATATCCTCTTCTATTTTCAACAAGAATATATTGTAGTCAATCTATTTTGAGCAAAAAAAAATACTAATTGGAATTAAATGCACAATCTACAATACTTCTCTTAAACTTACTGTACAATACTTCTCATAAAAATATATAAATTAATAATCCCCTATATAATAAAAAATTAACACTACTTAAAAATTCACTCAATGTTATTACTCCCTCCGATCCAGACAGATGGTAACACTTACCTAAAATGGACGATCCACACCAATGGTAACATACCATATTTGGCATGAAAAACGACTAAATTACCCTTACATCCACTACCTATTTACAACTTTATCATCCACTCACCCACTCACAAAATACTTATTTAATTCACATAAACCCATGTGGCCCCAATCAGATTTTCCTACTTTACCCCTCACTTTTCCACCTTTTCTTAAATAACCACTTTTTACCTATGTTACCATTTGTCTGGATCGGAGGGAGTATTACTCTTAACAAATTCTAACTAATAAAGTAAGTGGGTCCACTTTTAATTTAGTCCATTAATTGACAAAAATCTTACTAAAAAAATTTCACTCAGTTGTTACAAAATCTTTCTGACTAATCTGATTCCATTTATTAAAAATTTTATTATCTTAAAAATTAAGAAATATAGAGATGTGATTTGTTAAATTTTTAAAATCAATTTTAATATATTTTTTCCAAATCAACTTCCTAAAAAATATCAGTCTAGAAGTATCTTTCATGTAACTCCCATGTAGGCCAAATTTCATAAAGAAACACAAAAAATAAATTCTCAACTATTATAAGTGACTTAGAATTCGTCTTAGTACAAAACTTTATAATAGTAAATTTATTAAACGTAAAAATGTTTAATGGCAACATTTTAATTACAACATTTTCTAACACAACCCTTTACAAATACCGTACTTTAGTACGGGATCTATACGAGTTTTTATCAAGTAGGTTAAAGATAAATTTATACTTTCATTGTACACTGACTAGTAATGAATAACATATATTTTAATTTTAATGTGAGAATGTTGAATGAGTATTGACGTTGTTTTGTCTATTACACTTTTCTCATTTAAATTGTTTTTATTTCATTAAACATTACAACGGTTAATAGAAAATGAATGAAAAATAATAAATCAATTCATAAAATATCATCGTTATCTCCAAACGTAAAAATAAACAAAAATAAATATATACCTATACTTAATACTTCTTATTATGATTTTGATAAAGTTGGATTAAGAAAAATATAATTCAAGCCTCGAGCAAAATGGATATAATTCGGTTTCAAAATTCAAATTACAATAAAAGAATAATAGGTTACAATAATACGCCAACAAAAAATCTCAAAAAAATTATGTGAATATCAAATTACAGAAATAGTAAAAAAAAAAAAAAAAAAAAAAAAAAACTTACATAAAMAAACATTTATTAACGAAGAGTTAGAGAAGTCCCATGATTTTTACGGGGAAATTATATAAATATATAATAAAAAGGCATGATAAAGCATCAAATTAAATAACCCTTAAACATTAAAAACTTATATTAAATAAATTTTGGGATTTTATTGTTAAAATAAATTCTACGGGCAAAATAATCATTTATTTCTTCGGCGTTTATAATTTGCGCCATATTTTTTTAAAATAATGTTAACTGTTCAATTTATGTTGAATTATAGTTTGCAAAAAAAATATATAGAAATTTCTATTTTGAAAAAATTATTTTTGGTTGAATTAATTACATAGTTCAAATTTTTTAAATGAAAGAACAATAAGAGGTATACCAATGACTGAAATGGAGGGAGTATAATAAAAAAAGACGTAAAAAAATCGAAGACAAAACAATAATAAAATTAATCGTGGCAAAATACTAATAAACGTAGCAATATTCATGGCAAAATACAAATATACGTATTGATTGATAAGAATTTTTCTTATGGGACTTTTCTGTCCTTAGATCCCAGTGCGATCGCATATCCGGACTTACATAATACTACCAACGCTACAACATAACTAGAYCCGTGAATTTCCCAGTGCGATCGCAAATCCGGACTTACATAATACTACCAACGCTACAACATAACTAGACCCGTGAATTTCACGGGTAATAGAACTAGTTAATCCTCAAAGCCCGAAATACATACTAATTCTATATATGTATATGTATAGATAGATTTATAGATACTAATCCAATCCACTTCTTAAAGTCAAACTTGCTAAATATTGACTTTGATTATATTTAATCAAATTTCAAAAATGTATATATAAAATGGTCATATTTAGTTTTGTTATAAAAAAGGTTTCGGAAAATTATAATTTCGACACGAAAAATGGGTAGTTGGGTGTGGCCTGGAGGGAGTATTCCGTGTTAGTTAGAAAGATACATGATTTGCTGGCTAACGAATAATCGCGTAAAAAAAGGAAGCATCATCAAGACGATGATTATTGTAATAAAACTGCGTTAAGGAATGAGTTTAGTTTTGATCTTCTTAATCAAAAATTTGGAAAAAGATTCCAACATAAACTGCATGTAAATGTTACAATGAACATGATAAAAATAACCCAATCTAGCGCAACCAAGTCTCTAAGGCTGTGACGGACAAGGAGAAGAAGGAGGCTTGAAATCCGGGTACTGCAAATAATTAACACAAATTTTTAAACAAAATGAATCAAAAACTGTGAAATTAGACCAGATAAAACAAAAATAGAGGAAGGAAAGAGGATTTACAGCAGCGTATGGCGAGAGTGGTCTTGAATGTGAGACAGGTTTAGTTTCATTCTGAGGTACCGAATTGATTTCTGGTGCAGGTTGTGCAGATGCTTCCGGTTCAGGTTCAGGTTGTGCTGGTGACTCAGTGGAAGCTTCAAATTTAAATACAACATCATTTACAGCAGCAGGTACTGGTTCGGGTGTAGGTTGTGCTGGTGGCTCAGGGGTGGCAGTAGCCTCAGTAGGTGAAGCAGGTACTGGTTCGGGTGTAGGTTGTGCTGGTGGCTCAGGGATAGCAGTAGCCTCAGTAGGAGCTGGAAGACCACGACTCGTACTTATTGGTAGTAGAGCAGTTCCTATTTGCTGCAATAAGCACCCAATTTAAAAATTGAGATTGAAAACTATCCAATAATAAAGAGCAGTGTCTATTGGGACTATATAAATGGCTCGTTATAAAATGAAAGTGTTATCCAACTGTTTCACAGGCTTTCGCCAATGGCGTGCCAAGGGGGTTGCGGGCCGGAAGTTGGCAAATTTACGCTTATATTGGAAACACAGAAATATCTATCTCAATGACCAATAATGAGATGGGTTCCAGAACTGCATATACCGAACGGCTATAGTGGGAGCTTCATCGTATAGCAGATGAGCTGGTCAATTCTTTGAGAGATGGTTCTCTTGACTTGGGTTCGAATCATACCAAACAAAAGTAATATAGGAAGCGTGAATAATTTATTGACCCCATTTTGCATTATTCCATCGTTTTCCAAACACAAAAGAAACGCTTGTCTTTACCCTTGACTAACCTTTATGTCTGAAACGAGCTCATTTGGAGCAATTTTTGTGGCCAGGAACTCGTCAACCTGTTGCAATGTCTGTTTCCTGTCCTGTGAATAGGTAGAATCGTCCAAATTAGAGGATTGAGATTTGGAAGTTACTGATGTCGACCGTTTTTTTCAATTAAGTTTAGATTAACCAATTGAACAAGAAAAGACTGCACATCAAATATAATACGGAGTAGTTCTTAGGAAACAATATGCCATTAAGATGTAATTTGGCTTAATTTGATAATATTGACAAATTGTGTAAGCTATCTGAATCTAAGGGTCACTTGAAACTTAGTTTTACCTCTGCAAATAAAAGTTTCTTGCTGACTACTTGGATTATTGCTGCAGAACCCAAAAGTTGAAGAACAGTTTCAATCTGGAAGAAAATAACAAAACCGAAGATCACAACAGTGAACAGCCATGATGAGATTTTAACCTCGGTCATTAAACTTGATAGTAATTAGTAAGGTCTAACCTCGGTAAAAGTTAAGATCCCGACTCCAGCAGCAGCAGCAGCAAGCCCTAGTGTGATTGGTAATGAATCAGTGACGTCCTGCGTGTTAGAATTAATGTTAGAACAATAACTTGACTTTAAAAGTTTAAACTGATGGACATTTGATTCTGTATATGACAACCACAGTAATTCTCTATGGTATATGTTACTCAAGTTAGGTTTCAAGTGTCGGACATAATTACTTTATGAAAAGTCATGTTTTGGCATAAACTGAAATGTCCAAGTGTCGTGTTTTGCCGACAATGCAACCAAAGTGAAGTGTTGAAGTAACATAGTCTATGATCAGAGTTTATAATTGTGATTCAAAGACAACGGCCTTCTTTATTTAAGCTTTATATGGGCCAAACAGCCAGACTTGTGATAATATAATGAAACCATATCATATGAGGATTCGAGTCAAACCAAAGACTAGGTCCGATTTGTGAACTATTCATTCAATCAAATAAAAGTCAAGAAACGTACACCAAATGCATCAGTCAGACCACCAAAATCGAGCTTGAATGCTTTTGAAGGTTGAACCCAAGGCAGGCCGCTATTCTGCAAACAGCAGATCATCTCAAACTCGAAAAGAGTGACTGTAAAAAACATATTGTGAAAAATAAATAAGAAGAACTATAAATATAAATGGCTATATAAAAGCACCACAGACCAGCCATCCACGAGGTCCCTCTGCTCCATCTTTGATAGCATAAGCTGATTTGAAACCATTTGCAGTCACCAACTCCGCTACCAGCTCAGCGTTGCCATCAAACCTAACCCCGTGATTGTTAGAAAAGTAGCATTTTAAAGAGAACCAACACTCATTTTGTATGCTCATTTATGGAGATTGAAGAATGGGGAAGAATGAAAACCGTCGAATTCATACAATTCACCCCTTAAAAGACTGGTAATAAGAATATACCACTGGAGCAGATAGAGAAAATTCATGAACAAATAGAGAAAATCTTGTCTGTTGGCAAAAGCTCTATTAGCTTAGAAAGTTTCTCTATAACCTCACAAACTTTCCCTAATTGCCGGAGACGGTTGTATAATCTGTTCTATATAATCCTTGTTTTACCTAAGACCCAGGCAGCAAAAATATGAAACAATTCAAGCAGAGTAATAACTAATAAGTCAGATACATTTACATTCTAAGGAAACTTACTTGTCTAAGATGTATAAAGTAGTGTTTTCTGGCTCTTTAAACTTCAAAGACAACTTCTGCAAGAACCCAGGCTTATCTTCACCATTGTACACAACCGAAACCGGCTTCTTCTTCAACCCTTTGATATCCGGACTACCCACCTCCCTGACATCCTTACCCGGTCTGATATCAAGCAATTGGGCATTTGGGTCATCACCTAACTTGGCATATGCACTTTTAGCAGATTCTGCCCCAAAAGCCTTAGGCTTTCCTCCTAATATCTGAGACAAAAGCAAGGGGAATGCTATAAGAGAAACTCCACCAGCTACAAGAATTGGATTGTTCACAATCGTTTCGACAACGCTCCCAGCATCGAAATCAGCCCCAGAACTGCTGCCCACAGTTTGCTCTAATGCTTCTTCATATGTCAAAGCACTTGCAACTTTTGCACTTAATCCTAACCCTGAAGCTAACAGAACTAAACTACCATGAAACTTATTTGCTAAATTCTCCTTAAGGTTTTGTGGGTTTATGGTATTAGTTTTCGGGTTCGGGAATTTGAAGAAAGGGAAGGCTTGAGAAGGATTCTTGGGTTTTGCTCTTTGATTAGGAAGAACACAAATGGGTTTCAATCCTATAGCATTGAGGGCCTCCATAGCATACTTTTCAATGATTTTTGAGGCTCTCAAACTTTCACAATTCTGAAGATAATTCAGTTCATTACGAAAGAGATGTAAATGAATAAAGTAGAAAATTTAAGTTTTGTTCAGAAGATGCATATGAAGCTGAAAGAATCTGAGCTTCACAAAATGCAAAGGAACATAACATGCTGACCTGGAAAAGCAAGATGATTGTCTCTCCATCAGGTGATTGACACGTGGCATAGAGGATGAGATGCTGCTTATTGTCTTAAAAATCTTAAAAAATGCAGGTTCCAGAAGACAGCAAGATTGTGTGGCTGATACATGAAGACAGTTTTAGAATTCCTTCTAGTACCATAGTAGTACTACAGTACTACAGTGCCGCTACTAATAAGAGTACTAATCGGTATGCAACTGTGGAAGTACAGGTCACTAAAAGCCATTGCCATTGTACTCCAAACTTCACTACATACAACGTAACGACGTATAGGCCTCTTACCTTACGACTATCGCCAAGCGTTGTAGGTCTTAACGATACCACGTACAACAACATTATCACAATGTCTCAAAGGTCCCGTCAATAATCAAGGGGGTCACATTTACGTCGGATTATGTAAGCTTATCTCTACATGAACAACATGCTGAATTGCTGACTAACTAAATGAAGATTTTGTTGAAATTATACCGAATGACTACTACTCTACAATAAATAGCACACCGAATTTATTGAGTAATTATGATTTATTCCATTATAATCCGGAACCAAAGGATTAGGAAGTCTTTGCCCCATTGGAAATGGAAAAGATAGAGTATTGAGGTAAAGTGAGGTTTTATATTGAAATATTTACGAAAACAAAAATTGTGTACTTTAACCCAGATCAAGGTTCAAATATCTACTATCCAGTCCTTGGACGTATACAGAAATATGGCACAAATTCAAATGTTTGATAGCCCTAAGAGTCTTAACATATGTTTGTCTAGAGAAGATCAAAGAAGAAATCTAGTCCTTGGCCAATTTCCCAGATCGATATACCAGCGCCCCATGAATGAGCTTCCTTGAGTCTCTTAGATATCGACATTGGGGTCGGGTAGAAGACTGCATGTTGGCGATTCTGATCATCAGAGTACAAGAAGAAATGTTCTGCAATTTCATCCTGCCATTCTATCTTAGGCTCGTATCGATCCAATAAGGAGAGATAATCCCTGCCAGTTATTGCTTGAGCACCACCACCACCTGCAGATTGAGACCAGACTTGTGTCAAATGCTAGTTATGCTCAGCAAGAGACTAAAAACGAGTAATTGGCATGAGAATCTTAGATTGAGTTGGCTATATAGGTGATTGCACGAAAGCTTAGGTAGTTAAAACATGATTAAAAGAGAGAGCACCCCTTAAATCCGAATTTACGAGGTCTCTTTGCCTAGTTTTTCTCATATAAACTATTCATGGATCACAAGTTCAAACCCTTGCTGGAACAATTGACCTCTTTCTGAGTCGGAGTTTATTACCAAGGTAAAAGGAGTGGTGAACTGGGTGGAATGATTTGTACGTATACCATGGGTTTACCTCTATGTGCCTAGGGTAGGTGAACAAGGGCTCCAATGCTATAGAAAAAACGAGTGCCAAAAAATAGCTTAGAAGGACAAATTTCACATAATTGTTTAATCTCTTATTCATAACTCAAGGTCTCAGCTAAGGTGCAGTTTACATAATGCTCAAGGTGGAGAAAACTGACACTTAAAAAGGCCTAAAGAAATTCAAGTAAAATGCAGCCAATTAGAAAAACAAAAGCAAACTTAAAGACTAGTGAATGCGGCAACGAGCCGAGCCGAGCCCGAGCTTGGCCTTGCTCGGCTTGTGCTCATGAAACAAAACTCGAGCAGATCTCGAGCTTACCCGAGCTTGAAAAACTTGAGCTCATTACCATGCTCGCGAGCTTTAACCGGAGCTTGAGCTCAAGTCGAGCCTATATATAATCGTTAAATTATCGGTTTTTTTTCCTTTCAATAGTTTAAATAACAGGATTCGGAGATTACATGCAAAATTTAATGAGCAAATCAATGAAGACATTTGATATGGTTATAGAAAGATATAATACTGATTTTAAAATAAGAGCAAAGTATTATTTTATCATACAAATTCGAGCTGCTCGCGAGCTTTTCGATCCGAGCCAACGTTTGCTCGAGTCAGCCGAGCCCGAGCTCGAGCCAAGGTCGCACGAGCCAAGCTTTGATTGAGCTTTGACCGAGCCGAGCTCGAATTGCCCGCGAGCTGTTTCATCTCATTATCACCCCTACAATAGATGCTTGATACTCGATAAATGGCAAAGCATAGGGCCACGCTTAAAAATTAGTGACAAGTCTATTTTCGTATTATCCTTGATCAATCGAATGTATAACATACAGTAGACTTTGCTCACTGAGTAATCAAAATAGGAGATGATGAAGAAATTAGCATACCTTCTGTTAAATCAAAATCGTTCCCATAAAAGTTGATCCCAACGAGCACCTTACTGGCAAGATTATTACTGCTTGAACTAAGCAGGAATTCTATTGTTGAACGCACCCAAAGAAGAGGTGCATTAGGACCTGGGCGATAAGAACTTGAGAAGTCATAGGTCATGAGTGAAAACCCATCTACGGAATCACTAAGGGAACGGAGATCTTCCGGCCCAAAATCGTGAGCTTGGAGATTCTCTGACTGTTGAGGACCTATAACAAAAACTAGCTGCAACTGTTGACCATTTCTCGGTGATCTCACTTTATGCAGGGCATCTCCAAGTTGGTTTACAAATTCTAGTGCCTGAAAGTGGAGGGCAAATCAAACAAGAAAATCACATTATAAAATCAAATACATTGGTTTGAACTTGGAAAATATAAGATATCAAGGAAATGGACAAACCAATAGCAGCTAAAATTTCTAAGACTATTGACTAGGGTGATGCAGAGGCATATGTATAAGAAGTGCGAAAATTCCCAACCCTTTTAATCTCTTTGCTCTTTTTATTCAGCAGATGGATACCATATGACAAATGCTCCAGATCAAAACCAAGAGACAATTAATCCTGAATTCAAATTTTAAAAACATCATGGCCGTTTATGGATCCAAAAATTAAAATCAAAATCCCAACATCTAGTAGGCTTCCAGATCCACATAGCACATAGCACTCTGGAATCTGGTCATTACTTCTTTTCTTTCAAAACCAGAAAAGCAACAAATCATTTACAAAGAACTCAAGATAGTTTTAAAAATAGATTCCCCTATCAAGTAGTCCATAGTACGAAAGTTTTAAATATCTGGCCAAACAATATAAACTAATCGAGGCAAAATAAAGTCACTTGTATCTAGCTGCATACAGTACAAATAATATGATTTGACATTTCAAATGATCTAATATACCATTTTACGTATGGAAGCATCATGAAGAATACCATAAGCAGCCCATCTTGACCATGATTCGAGGACCACGCCATCATAGTCCATATCCCTGTGAAAAAGTAAACTTTGAGACGAACTCAACAAAAGGTGAAGAAGAAAAAGATGGGATGGAATTCTCAGGTCAACATCCAGCACATAGCATACTAAACTTAGTCTTTAGTTCAAAACTGGCAACAATTCATAACATATAAGGTCTGATGTGCTGAAAATCTAAGTTACACGCTTACACCAACATCGCCAACAGAGTTATATACGGGGATTGGGGAATCGCACCAAAAAAGACCTCTTAAAGCTCAATAGCTGAAGGATGGAGCACTGTCTAAAGTCTCAACATCTGAAGAATATAGAATGGAAATCATGCAACATAGCACACAAATACACAGCAGTAACTGGAGAAATAATAAGTGGTTCAAAATTTATGCTATGAAAAATTGAAATTGCAGGTTACCAACACAAATTAACAGAATAGATTTCCAGTACTAGAAATATGATGAATAAGCAATCCAAACTAGCCATCTATTTAATTTATTTACTCAGTTTACGTTCTGCTGTCCAGCCAACGGTCATTCACAAGTCACAACACCTGGTCAAATACATTCTTCTTATCCTGCATGTTGTTTTTATTATGAACAATCGTCTAAACAGCAGATAATATGTGACAAAAGAGTATAACTTAAAACTACATGCTTACTTGCATTCTGTTACAATCAGGTCAATAGCTTTGGCTCTCTGTTTCTTCTTTCCAAATAGGTCTTTTGGTAGCACTTCAAGGACAACTCGCGGCAAGACCTGTACACCAAACCCCACAGTTACTGAAGAAAAACAAATTAGAGCTGATCATTTCCCAAATTATACAAAATACTAACTTGCTAAGCGTGTGTCTACCAACCTTAGTATTTCCACTTCGTCTAATCTCAGATAGCCATCCTCTGTCAGCATTATGCCTACCCTCTAGCGCCAATTTTGTTCCCTGGCTGACACAGACACACAAATACAAAATAATATTTACAAAAGGCCGCTCTTACATCACTGAAAAGACTACTCTACCGATCTACCTAAAACAAAGAGGCTATGGTGCTCGGACTAGGCAGTTTCCCCCGTCGTACCCGAGTCCGTACGACGCGACACGGGTGCCGATACGGAATTCGTGTCCGGTCGCCTTGGAGAAAAATGGACACGTCAGTAGTTCAGTACGTCGGAGAACCAGTTCGCGTCTTCGGTTGCCTTGGAGAAAAATGGACATTTCAGTTCGTTTACCAGCGGAGTTCACGATCTATAACGTTAAACCAAGCAAAATCCTTGTGGCGGACACTTGAAACCCTAAAATCAAGGATATGAGGCCACGAACAAGTAGCGGATACGACAATTTTAAGACATAGTCAATGTATCCATTTATCATAATCGGACACGGTCAACATGTATCCAATGTTATATTTGGACACGGTCAAAATGTATCCGATATCATAATTGGATACGGTCAAAGATATAAATAAACATAACTTCAAAATTGAAATTTTATATAAATAAAATAAAACCGCTAATTACATTAATGTCTCAAACAAAATCCTCTCCCACATCTTCACTAAAAATATAACTAACTAAAAAACAAACCTAAGTTCATTGAGGTCTATGACTCTACGCATCTTCCTCTTCCACATCTACGCCCAAAAACTATGTAGTAATTTCAATATCGTTGAAATAAACATTCCAATCCATGAAATGACCTGCCTTCACTTGAACCTTCATCTCCTCATAAATACTTCTAATAACATAAACAATATTTTAATTCATTACATGGTCAAACAATTAAGCAAAAAAATTTGTTATTTATACGGTAAATACGTCACTTTACCTATGTTGTCAATCGATGTGCAAATTGAAGGTTCCTCTTGTTTGCTCGAAAGAATGCAGAGATTACAGTGGACAAACACCAAGTCATCCATCATCTTAGAGGATAACTTAAGACATTTTAGTCCTTTGCACAAGAAAAAATATGCTCCCTCCAACATGACAATGAAGCGGGTTGTGATATGACTTTAAATGCAAGGGACTAAAGTATATGAGTAGATGCCCCATAATTTGCCCACCAACTCAAAGGCTCTTCGGTCATCCTTGCATCCACTACATAACTTTCATAGAGGATTCCCAAATCCATAGCGAGGTCATCGAGATTTGGAAACATCCTCTAAAACACAAATCTCTATTCTGTGAACCCTAGGGTCGAACCATGTCTAACTATAATATTTTGGAACTAAAGAATGGGCCGAATAGTGTAGGGTGTGTCGCTCTTCGTCCAACGACTATTAAACACACGTTGTATAACATCAAAAAATGAAGATTGTCCGGTGATCAACTCTTTCTCCACATGTTTCGGGATAACCGACCTAATATCCTCAATCATGGTGTTCCATATATCATAAACCTAATGTAACAAGGAGTATAAAAACCTAACTTGCTAAACATAGCAGAAACTAGATTTGCTTCTAATATTACAATGTGCAAACGCTTGTTAGAAGTGAATGACGCATTTGTGAGAATGATAGTGGATGTTTATGGACGTTTTTTAGGAGAACTTCACTTGAGAAGGCTGACTTTGTTCAAGAATGTATTTTCTTTGATAGTTGGTACGACGGCATCGACAACCCTAAGGAAGTTATTTAAAGGGGTTGTAAATTCCAATTTATCGCACCAACTATCAAAGAAAACACATTCTTTAACAAAGTCAACCTTCTTCTCAAGTGAAGTCCTCCTAAAAGACTTCCATTAATCATCCACTATCACTCTCATAAGTGCGTCCTTCACTTCTAACAAGCATTTGCACATCATAATATTAGAATCTAGTTTCTGCTATTGTTAACAAGTTAACTTTGTATACTTCTTGTTTACATTGGTGTATGATATGTGGGACACCATGATTGATCGGGCAATCTTCATTTTTTGATGTTATACAATGTGTGTTCAATTGTCGTTGGACTAAAAGCAACACACTCCTAAACTATTTGGCATGTTCTTTAATTCCAAAATATTATAGATATAAATGATTTGGAAGGGGGGAAATTTCAAACCTAGGATTGCCCCAAATGAAGATCATGAGGTTTCCCATATTAGAGATTTGTGTTCTAAGAGGATGTTTCCAAATCCCGATGACCATTTTGCTATGGGTTTGTGAAATCTCGGTGAAAGTTATATAGTGGATAGAAGGATGACCGAAGAGCCTTTGAGTTGGTGGGCAAATAATTGGGCATCTACTCCTATATTTCATTCCCCTGCATTTAAAATCACATCAGAGCTCGCTATCGTCTTGTTGCGGAAGAAAGTGAAGCATATTTTCTTTTTTGCAAAGGTTTAAACGGTCTCAAGTTATCTCCTAAAATGATGGATGACTTGGTGTTTGTCCATTGTAATCTCCGCAATCTTTCGAACAAACAAGAATTATCTTCAATTTACACATCGAATGACAACGCATGTAAAGTGACAAGTTCATCGTATAGATAATGAATTTTTTTGCGTAACTGGTTGACCATGAAGTGAATTAATTATTGTTTATGTTAATTATCTATTTAGGAGGAGAGAAAGGTTCAAGTGAGGGAAATGCGAATCATTTCACGGATTTGGATGTTTATTTCAACGATATTGAAATTGCTACAGAGTTTTTGGGCGAAGATGAGGAAGAGGATGATGCATAGACCTCAATGAAATTGGTTTTGTTTTTTAGTTAAAGTTGTATCTTTTGTGAAGATGTGGGAGAGGATTTTGTTTTGTTGACATCAATGAAATTAGCTAGTTTATTTTACGCATTTTATTTATAATTTTCGACTTTTAAGTTAAATTTATATGTATCATTGACCGTTTCCAAATATAATACAACTTACAAGATACATTTGACCGTGTACAAATACAACATTCACATGTTGACTATTCGATACATTGACCGGTGTCCAAAAGTTGTTGAATCCGTTATTTATTCGTGTCCTCGTATACATGATTTTAGGGCTTGGAGTGTCCGACACAAGAACTATATCCATACATTGTACCCACATTGTACCCGAGTCTGAGCACCATAGCAAAGAGGTATTATCTAATATCTATTGGAGATCTCTATGGCATTCTAGGTTAGAACATAAATGCCCCCCGTTCAAGCAAGTAGACAGTTTGGAAAAGATGATTTATGGAAGCTAAGATATCATTTCGTTTGTTTTGGGAATTAGAATGCCTAAGTAATTCTATTTAACATGATTTTCCATTTCATGTGAATTGGAAAAACATGTTTGGTTGAATGAAGGAAATGGAATTCATGTAGGAATTCCAACTTGCCTAGGGGTACCTAGATAAGCAGCTTCCTCCATTATGAAGGAATTGGAGTTCCAATGTAATTCCATTTCATGTGATTTGGGGTTAACCCAGCAATGAAACAACCATCTTTTTTGCGATTCACATGAATTGTAAAACATGTGTTTCGGTGAGGGTAATCAAACAACACCTAAGTGTCAAATAAAAAACAACAAACTCAAAAGTTGATAAAACTATTAACCAAGCTGGTGTACCTCTTCAGATCATACCACACAGGAGACAGATGTGTAAACTTGGAACTGAACCTTTTTGCCAAGTCATAGCCAGCCGAATTCCTACACGATTTCAACATTAGAATGGAGCTTAAGAGTTCCATAATTACCAGAATAGAAACAGATTAAGGATTGTCAGCTGGGCAACACTAAGTTAATTAGAATTATAATTGACCGTTCATCAACATTAGCCAGCATGATCTGGAACATTAACACACATACGGCCACACGGTTATAGTAATAATTGATGCAATAAATATAAATTGTGTACAATTTGAAAACTTTTCTACTATATTTCTCGGTAGTAGTTTTACTCCGTACTAGTTAATCAATTTCTAGATAATGTCAGTGTCTCTGGTAATGTCCAACCTCTGAGACAGAAAATTTGACAATATCTGGTTGACCCTAAAGAGGACATGGGAGCTTCAGTTTCACGGAATCAGTAAAAAGTTACAGTGCGGTCAGTTTATTAACTTAAAGCGGCAGTCGTGATATGTCTCATATTCTCAGCTTCTCACATATGCAAAACATAGGATACCTATGTTCTCGGACTTCTAAATTCTAAATAGTAAAATTTAACTGCTTTAAAGATTGATGATGAAACCAACAAATGAACATAGCTAACCAAGGGACAGTTATACCGAATCTCGTGCTTCTCATAAACTTTAATTCACACAAGTTTAAAGCCAACTATCCCAGCTATCCTAGTTTAATCAAATACTCCTAACAACTATCGAGAAATTCATCTCCCACAATTCTCCCAAAGCATTTGCTCAACCTTTAGCTATGCTGTTTCAGCATTCAATTATCTCTATTCAGATCATTTGTTCAGCTAAAGCAATCCCCAGTTGTATAGAATGCATCCTACAAATTAAGACTGCACAATACACTCAATGGCAATAAATATCATGCTTATAGTTTTAGTAAAGCTTGTAAAAACTCAAACTCAAACAAGTTTACATCCGACTATCCAAGCTAACCCTCCTTGAATCAAAAGTTCAAAACTATCAGAAATGCATCTCACGTAATTCTGCCAAAGCATTTGCTCAACCTTTAGCTATACATTTCAGCAATCATTTATCTCTATTCAGATCAGTCCCCAGTTATATCGAATGCATCTTATAAACACGATTCCACAATACACACGACAGCAATCAAACGTCTTCAAGATCTACGACGAATATTCACCTCATCCACACACCAACATCGACAGCAACTAAAAACATAAAGGAAAACGAACATACCAAAGCGTAATACTTCGTATAAACTAAAACCTAATTACCGAAAAATTCGACAGAAATAAAAAAAAAAACAGTTTACTACGAATATTCAGCTCATCCACAACACAATATACCACATCAACATCATCATCAACAAAAACAACTAAAAACATAAGCGAAAACGAGCATACCATGGCGTAATGTACGCCAAAACGGAATTACCGAAATGCCGTAGAGCAACATTTTCGGAAACCCTAGAATTCTCCTGCAACAATCCAAAAACATAATCAAATTCAGGAATTAATAAAATGCAGAAATTCAACAATTCAACATGAAGATTGAAGAATTGTTTACATTTACGATCTCCAGGTAATTAATGTCCGTTTTAACGAGGTTATTATTATGGTGAAGGTAATGTTGAGGAGGTGAAGAATGTCGGCTATGGCGGTAAACAAGGACGGATATGGCGGATGACAAGATGAAGAAGACGATGGTGATGATGATGGCGAGTTGTCGATTGTGGGCCCTACTCGGAGACGAGTTGGTGAGTTTAGTTTGTTGAGTTGATGAGTCGACTCGGTTGCGACGCCGAGTTGACTCCGAGTTTGGTCGTTTTTTTACCATTGGAATATTGGATAGTCGTCACTCGTCGGTGTATCTTTCGGTTTCCTTCGGCCGAGTTTTACTGCCCAAAAAATAGAGGTGGCCACTAGTCCACTATTGAGCCGCCCCGAAAACATAACACAAATTTGACCCAAAGTTAGCCGCTAGCGTTAAGTAGCAGAGACTCATTTATGTAAGTGGGTTAATACGAATAAATAACTCCTTATAAGAGCAGGGTTAGATTGAGGTTTTTTTTGTCAAGGACCCCTCGCAAATAAATCATTTGTTTAAATAGGTCCTAATTTCGTTTGGTTAATTCGAAAATCCCATAACCTGTAAATAATACGAAGTACTTTTTATGTGCACGTAATTAAAAGCATGTACCAGTTTCTGTTACCATATATTAAAACATGTTGTACTAGAGAGAGGATCACGAAACTTCATAATCGGGATAGGGACGGAAAATTTCTATCCCAAAGGCCAAAACCTTACTAAACTGGTTAGATCGAAATTTTCATGGATTACTCTCAAATCTAATGCAACCTATCATTAGGCCATTATTAGTGGTTTAGGCCATTTAGCTATCAAAATGAAAGAATATTACCCTTGCCATTTTTTCATTCTCTCACCCTAATTAATTTTTTTCTCTCTCCCCTCATCTCCCGTCACCACTTTCGCACACCACCTCTGGTCAGTGGTCACCACTCACCATCACCGGCCAATCGCCGAAAAAAAACTAATTATTAAAAAAAAATCAAATTGAAATAATTAATGAATAAGAAAAAACTAAAAAAAATGTAATTATTATTAAATTTAGAAAAGAGGAAACTAATTAATGTTAAAAAAAAAAGAAAAAAAAAAAAAGAAAGTGATAAAACAAACAACCCACCAAGTCAACAACCTGTTATGAGATGTCATCTGATTCATTTCCCTTCCTATTACCACCCAACCTCCAAGGCTCCAATCACCACAGCTATCCTAGCTAACAACCTTCAGCGGCCTAACCTATCCTCTTATCTTTTCCTCTCCGGAATTACTCTCACCCTTTACTACCCTCCTAATCTGACCTCGTCCCCCTTCTTGCTAGCAACGCCAACCCTTTGCCAAGCAGCCACCATCCTTCCATCCTTAATTAGCACAACCCTTAAACCAATTTCAACGTTAGCAATCATGCAATTAACGAATTAAATACTTATCGTACACTCAAAATGTCATCCATAATTAAAGAAACTTGTTTATTTTAATATTTTATTATAAATTAGGTTTAGTAATAAAGAAAATTAGGTTGTTTATTTATGTCAGGCAAATAAATGGAAAATAAGGTACAAAAATATATTATAATAAAAAAAATGTAATTTAAAAATAAACTATTTTTTTTTTTTTGAAAAAAAAGAGATATTTGTCAACAAGCTCACAACTCATGATATAAAATTATCAACCCAATTCTCATTGTAGAGTGTAGACAGACACTGTTCGTCTAAAGTTGAAGGCGAATAATGTCCCTCTCACAAAATGTAGGTGAATAGTGCAAGTGGTTGAGAAATGGATAGATAAATAGTAACCGTCTACAATGCGACCGACTGAATTATCAATACAAGACACCAGCAGAGTAGCAGTAGAGTGATAGCATATCCTTAGCGGCTAACCTAAAAAAAAAAACCGTTAAAACCAAAACCCTTCCTAAACCCTCTCTCATTTCATCACATCTCACATTCACCTCACAAATAATATCTTCTCCCATTTCTCCAACAATCTTATCATATCCCAAGTCCCCAACAAATCCACCGGAAACCGGTAAACCCCGGTCATCGCATGCCGCTACGTCCACCACCACCACTCCGCATCATCTGCCCGTACCTTCCGGTAACCCATTTCTCTCCAATGTCTATAAATACTCTCCTCCACTCCTCTTCCAACCCTCTCCCTACCTTCAGCCGCATTTTCCCTTTTAAACTCAAATGCCAAACCCTAGGGTTAGGGTTAGGGTTTCCGACTCGGTCTTTTAGTCGTATTGCACGGACCGAGGTTCGGGCTGCGAAAAGTTTGATTGAGGATGAGGAGGAGTTGAATTATTGGGTTAGTGGTCTTAGGACTAATTCGTTACGGGCTGGGGCGGTTACGGATGATGAGGAGGATGGGGTTAGAGGGTTGAAGGGGAAATTGAAGGGTAGGAGGGGAAGTTTTGAGGGTAATAGTGATAGTGATGGTGAGGTGGCGAGTTCGGGGAGGTTTGGTAGGGGAGGGAGAAGAGGCGGGTTTGATGGCGGTCGTGGTAGTGGTAGTGGTAGTGATAGGAGTTCGTATAATGAGGGTTCGCGATTTGGTAGGGGAGGGAGAAGAGGCGGGTTTGATGGCGGTCGTGGTGGTGATAGGAGTTCGTATAGTGAGGGTTCGCGATTTGGTAGGGGAGGGAGAAGAGGCGGGTTTGATGGCGGTCGTGGTGGTGATAGGAGTTCGTATAGTGAGGGTTCGCGATTTGGTAGGGGAGGGAGAAGAGGCGGGTTTGATGGCGGTCGTGGTGGTGATAGGAGTTCGTATAGTGAGGGTTCGCGGTTTGGGGGGAGTGATAGGAGAGGTGGGGGGAGTGGGAGTTCGAGGTTTGAGGGAAATGATAGGAGAGGTGGATTGAGTGGGAATTCGAGGTCTGGGAGTAGAGAGGGCGAGTTTGGGAGAGGCGGTGGGAGAGGTGGTGAGAGGGGTGGATTAAGGAGTAATTCGTATTGGAATGCGGCTTCTTCCAGGGGTTCAAGTGGGAATTCAAGGTTTGAAGGTGGATTGGATAGGGGAAATGGGGGGAGAGAGGGTGGGAGGGGGAGAGACAGGGAATTTGGGGCGAGGACTGGAGGTGGACGAGGAGATGGGAGGGTGAGTAGTAGAGGGGGGAGGAGCGGTGGGGGCCGAACAGCATTTGTGTCGGACGAAGAGATGGTGGATGAGGAGGAGTTTGGGTCCTACGGGGTTAAGAAGGGGAAGGAGAATGAGAAAGCGGTTTCTGGATTTTTGGATTTGATGAGTGATGATGATAGTGACGTGGATGATGTTGATGATGACGATGATAGTGACAAGGATGAGGATGATGAGAGTGAGGAGGAGGAAGTCGAGGCTAGTGGTAGAGTTTCATTTTTTGCCAACGAGGGTGTGAAATCGAGTTCTGCACCTAGCTCTACAGGAACCGAAGATACTTACCTTAGCGAGACGAGGTTTGCTGTCTGTGCTGTAACTTCTGTTATTGTTCGAATGTGCTATAATATTTGTAGTGTTGTATTTTCTTATGCTTGGATATGTAGGAGATTTGTGAAAGATTGAAACGTAGAAATTATGGATTTAGCCATGTTATTTTCATGAAGTGAACGATATTTTTTTTCCTTATGGAATGAAGTAAAATGGTTCACTAAACTCCGTTTGCTTCTTATAGTGTCTATGCAATTTACAACATAGTTTTCATTATGGGTCATTTGGAAACAACCTATGTCTGTTGTGTGTACATCATAAAACTGCGTACATTTGCCCCCCCACCACATTCTTTACCTCGAGACACTATTAAGCCACTGTGATATTGTTGTTTGTATGGGTAAGAGATAGATGATTGAGGGCTTGAGGCTAGTGCGTACCTTATGAGAAATGTGTGCTTTAAGAGTTAACAGAGTATCTTTCTATTTGTTATGTAGTAATATCTTTGTTTCTGCTTATGTGAGAATGTATTGCTATCATTTTGAGTCTCATTCGCTGGATGGGATGAAGGTATGGTAGAACGTAATACTTTAATGTACTTTTGCCCAGGAAAAGATTAACTAAACAGTGTGAGTGAACAATTAACTTAAAAAACGTGGGTGAACACTAGTTCAACTACTCAAAAATTATGTTACTAGACTCATTAAAAGTGTCAAACATGCGTGCTTGTCCAAGGTTAGGCTCGACATTTTACAGTTATTATCCACGTTGTTGGTTTAAAATGTTCCATCAGAGTGTCATACTATGTCAGTATAGAATATGAGTAAGCAAGGTGATAAGAAGATTCCGCATATATCTTCATCAAGCCTCAATTGAGTCAGTTCCACCATACAAACAAAAGCTACTCATTTGCGTCATGGAATAAGTACTTTCCAAACTGGGTGATGTTGTTGGTTTAGAGGAATTGTGTACAGAAAAATGGGTTCTGATGATCTTCTTGATGCTAAGCTCTTTACTGTTGCAGGTTTGATCAATGCGCGGTCTCACCCTTGTCGCTGAAAGCAATCAGGGATGTTGGCTATGAGAAGATGACCATGGTCCAAGCAGCTACTCTTCCTGCTATTCTAGAAGGTCAGTGAGAGACACTCTTCTTTGAAACCCATAATCAGAGTAGTACTGCCACCTTATTTGACAAGATAATTTTAGGACACGCCATTAAAACAAGTACCGTGGGGGGGTTATGAACTTTATCTATATGTATTACCAGTGCACTTATATGTCCTCTTATGTGCTGATTACTTCACGGGGAAGCATTTGAAGGCAAATAGTCTTTGTTTCGGTATTGAAACCTTCATGAGCGATTCTGTACCAAGGCTGCTCTTGTGTATAAATACCTTCTGTCTCGCTTCAGCAGAAAAGTGTCCAGGGAGCTGCTTATGCTA
The DNA here is from genome assembly GCA_009801015.1 of Silene noctiflora. NCBI lineage: Eukaryota > Viridiplantae > Streptophyta > Magnoliopsida > Caryophyllales > Caryophyllaceae > Silene > Silene noctiflora. The sequence continues at coordinate 86,062 of VHZZ01000473.1, read as the reverse complement.
TGCTGGGAAAAAAATAGTTTATGACTATGAGAACATCATGGATTTTTCTCCAGCTATTTAGTACTCCAATCGTCAATTTTTTTGATAAAAATCTGTTTCAAGCCATTTAGTTTTTTGAATCTCATCATTTATAACCCCTTGTTAAAGGCTGTAATGTAGTTTTACTAATCAGTTAATTAAAAAACAGTCAGTAGCTGCCTACATCAATGTTATAGCTATTGAGATCTTTTCCATGGCTTCTTTGGTATTACCGACCAAAAACATAATGTGTGCCCGTTAAAGATTAAATCGTCGACAGCATAGAAGAGAGGCTACAGTCTGAATGATTATATTTATGGAGTACTTCTTACTTCTTAGCGTTCCTTGTTAGTCTTGTGTTTATAATTGTGCAGGATTTAGGTTGCTTTTCTTTACTTTTTTTTACTTAAGATATTTATTACTATTCTCCCTTTGTTTTGTTTAGTTGCTATCTCTGACTTCTTCTTTACTCTCCAGGCAAGGATGTCATGGCTAAGGCTAGAACAGGCACAGGAAAAACTGTAGCCTTTTTGGTAATATATACTTCCTCTAGTTACAAGTGTTCTATTGATTTTCTTAAGATTGAATTCCATTGCTCACTTAGTTGAAATTTCCTTGTTCCTTCCTAGAAATTTACTGGGACATGTTCATGATTTCAGCTTCCGTCTATTGAAGCTGTGATAAAGACACCATCTACTGGTCGTGATGATAGGCGACCACCAATTCTTGTTCTTGTTATATGCCCAACTCGTGAGCTTGCTAGTCAAGCAGCTGCAGAAGCTAAAACCTTGCTTAAATATCATACTTTTCTTGGCGTCCAAGTAGTGATTGGAGGTACAAGACCTGCAATTGAGCAGAAACGCATGCAGGCAAATCCTTGTCAGGTCGGTTCATTGTGCTTCAAATGTACAAGGTTTTGAGTTTTTAATTAAAGCAAAACATTTAGACAACTTGTAGCCGTTGCAGGCCTCTAATTGTAACCGTTTGTTTCTGAATTTGCACTTCTAACATTTTTAAATTGAGTTCGAAAAATCCTTGGATCCACAAACTGAATTTTCAAATGGAACAGTTAGGTCCATCTGTCTAAAATCAATTTCTAACATTCTTAGATAGAGATTCGCCTTATTGAGTTATTTCTAGGCTGGGATGGATATATCAGCAACAACATTATCCCACTGCCTCAAGGGCTCCCGCGCATTGTGGGATAAGGGGGGCACTAACGCAGCCTTGCCCTTGTTTATATATGACTCGTACTGGAAACTGTGTTGAGAATTATAAAGGGACTGAAACATGACAATAAAATGAACTGAAACCTGTTTAGTGAGCCATTCCTATGGAATTGATATATCAAGTCATATTTTTTAAACTCTATATTGTTCAATTGTATCGTAGGATAGGTGGTTAATATAATTTTCTGCACAGATTCTTGTGGCTACACCTGGACGGCTCAGGGATCATCTTGAGAATACTGCTGGTTTTGCTACTCGGCTAATGGGGGTAAAAGTACTTGTGTTAGATGAAGCTGATCATTTGTTAGACATGGGATTTCGTAAAGACATTGAGAAAATTGTTGCGGCAGTTCCCAAGCAAAGACAAACACTACTCTTTTCAGCCACTATACCTGATGAGGTCAGTTTCTTTTCTAATGATTTTAGCTAGTTGGAAGGGGTTGATTTATGGCATGAAAGTAATATATTGGATGAACATTCATGTTTGAAGGTCCGTCAAATTTGCCACATTGCTTTGAAAAGAGATTATGAATATATCAACACAGTTGAAGAAGGTTCTGGGGAAACTCATTCACAGGTATGCTGCTCTGTGGTAGCTTGCTCTTACAAGAAATTCCATTTCTTACCAATATAATCTGTGTTTGCTGACTCCTTACAATGTACTGACTTTTCAGGTCAGGCAGATGCATTTAGTTGCCCCCTTGGAGAACCAATTCCCACTACTTTATGCGATTCTTAAAGATCATATTGCTGATGATGTGAACTATAAGGTAATATATGTGAACACAAATTATTTTTTGTTGTTATATTTGAGTGTTTTTTTTCTGAGTTGTATGTTAAACCCCAGAACAGTACCCCCAACGTTTCTCAAGACACGAGTTTCTGCCAAAAGGAAACTAGCTTCTGTGAAAAAATGATTATTATGTGTTTCGATCTATAATGGAAACCCTATTCAAGTATCTTAGTAATTTAGACTGTAGATCTTTGGACTCAACTCATTGAGACGTTACCAAACACTACATGTTAAATGACAAGTTTTACACCACGTTCTTTTATGCCTGGTACATGCTTGTTGCAGGTTTTGATGTGGATTCTTGACATTTTTGTTCCAGGTACTTGTCTTCTGCACCACAGCTATGGTGACAAGACTTGTTTCCGATCTTCTTGGGGAACTTAACTTGAATGTCCGTGAGATTCACTCAAGGAAACCCCAGAGTTACAGGACTAGAGTATCTGATGAGTTCCGCAAATCAAAGGGTCTTATCCTTGTAACATCAGATGTCTCAGCTCGTGGAGTTGATTACCCAGATGTCTCACTTGTCATACAGGTAATATTATCATTGCTTTCTCAACCACGAGGAATTTGATATCATTTTTTTTGCGATTGGACAGATAATTACTATTTCTATACCAGTCTTCTTTTACTTGTGATTTTAATAGACTGCTTCATCTGCAGGTGGGATTGCCTTCTGATAGGGAACAATACATTCATAGACTTGGCAGAACGGGGCGCAAAGGCAAGGAAGGGCAAGGGATACTCCTACTTGCACCTTGGGAGGATTCCTTCTTGAAAACTATCAAGGATCTTCCCATCAGCAAGGCAACACCGCCAATGGTTGATCCTGATGTGAGGAAGAAAGTAAGTGATCTTATTCATTCTCCATCCCCCAAAGCACGCCCTTGTATAGTTGGTGGATGCTGGACACTCACAAGTCATACATGTGTACCTACACTTGAGTGGCTTGACATTTCATTTAAGACCAAAGTCTTTTTTTTCCCCAAAATTAGTCAGATCTGACACTTGGGACACATACTGATATCTGATACTTGCAGCTTAGTCTGAATAACTTAGTGCTCTATCAAGTTTTTTTTGTCTGTGATGATTTCGTCGTATTTTTGTTCATGATATATTACCCAATTTTGACACTAGGTGGATCGTGCGTTATCCAAAGTGGAGATGAAGAACAAGGAAGCAGCATACCAGGCGTGGCTCGGGTACTACAATTCTAACAAGATGGTTGGACGTGACAAAACCAGACTGGTCGAGCTTGCAAATGAGTTTAGCCGAAGCATGGGGCTTGATAGCCCCCCAGCTATTTCTAAGGTTGTGCTTGGTAAAATGGGCCTAAAAAATGTCCCTGGGTTGCGTACCAAGTAGATATGACGCCTCATATGCAAGATGGCTGTGGTCAATATCTGCCTTGGTCATCCTCCTTTCCACTACACGCCAGAATAGGGTTGAGTCGGAGTAAAGGTACAGCAGGACTTACTTCAGTAGGAGAAAGTATCCAAGATTGTAAGATGACTAAGATCAAAGGTAAGTAGAATAACTTTTGGATCGAACATTGAATCATGTTAGGCTGTCACTAATCACCCAATATATTTTGAATGAAGCATATTTTTGGTCTTAGTTAGTACATGATTTCGTGAAACTAGTCCTTGGTTGATTTATTTGTCTTAGTAATGTAGCGCGTTTCCAGTAAAACTGTTTTAAGCCAACTTATTTTCAGATCAAGCCAAATGCTCATGTAATTTATGAATGAGAAATCTTTTCTTTGACAGATGACCTTTTTTTGATGTTTTTATTTTACTAGTCTTAGACATTGACAGTTAGCTACAAAGAAGTTACTGAATAAACGACGCGGACTCTTATAATTATAAGCAAACCAATGCGAGTATATATCTGGAGGATTTACATTTCGGAAAGGACAGATATAGAAGGGTGCTTGTAATCAGTAGGATCTTTTTGTTCATTACTGATGTTGCAGTTTGGTATTTGATCAGAACTGAATATTGAGACCCGAAAAATGGTAGATGATGTCTCTCTTCTCCTCATTACTTGTCTGCTCCTATTTCGGGTCAGTGAGCTGCAACACAATGCCATATATAGCTGCTTGTCAATAGCGGCTTCTCATAGATTCGATTAGCTGAGAAAATCCGAGATGATGAGCAACAGTTTCTTGCTGCTATGTAATGCCTTGTGTGACTTAGGAGTTGCCTTCATGTTCCCTCTTCCACTTTGCTAAGTGTTCTAAGAATAACATGACTTCTGATGTGTCGTACAAGGAATACGATGCCCATGTTTCTCTTGGCATGGAAGACACAATGATCGAGTAGCCTTGTCTCTTCTGATGTATACACTATGTTTCCACAAAATTAAATTAGATTTCGGAGCATGATAAGAAACATTTGTAATTTTTTGTACAGGTCTTGGGTAAGACAGCCCTAGAGTAGGACATGGTGAGTCGGTTATATAGATTCGTCTGTCTTAGCAGAGGACATTAATTGAGAATAGACGGATACCTTGAAGGCGTCTTCATCACTCGTGTCGTCACCAATGTATATAGGAAGGACATCGTTGGAGGAAGACAATCCCAGGCTGTCGAGCAAGTATTCTAGAGCATGGCCTTTATCCCAATCAACCGGAGGCCGTATTTCGAGCACCTGATGTAGTTAATAAAAACTGTAAGATTCACCTCATGAAGAGCTCTGTTCATGTTTTTTGTTGAAAACTTGTATTGATGCTCTCCCGACAGTACCTTTTTACCTCGAGTTAGGCGGAAATTTGGATGTTCTTCTAGTACCGAGTTAACTTTGTGCTCTAATTCGTTCAAATCCTGCACTTTGAAGAATCAAGTGAGCCATGAATTTGGGCAAAGGAGCGATATCAGAACCTCAGTCGAAAATTTACCTGGTTTAACATATTTCTGAAGTGGACCGACATGCAGAATTTGTTATCTTCGATCTGGACACCTTCAATAACACTCGTCTTCTCTATAAGGGATTTCTGTATCTACAAACGCAACTCGGTCATTGCTCAAAGTTTCACAACATTCCCATTTACAACAACCTCGTCTTATTCTACGCACCCCATTTAATAACAGCAATAATAAGTCCGCTGTAACATACAACGGTTTTACAGATGACCAATCGCCAAAGAATAGTTTAGGACTTTAGGGACAATTTCAAGAATGGTGTGAAATTTGGATGTTGAGTGTCTACCTGCTTGATTTCAGGCAGGTACTTGTTTGCAGGTTGGTAGATAGCAAGCTTATTTCCCTACAATAGAAAGGGACATTGCATGAGAAGGTAAAGAGTAGCGCATGGATCGGATATCTGATCCAAATAAAGCACTAGCTAAGATATCCATATTCCAACAATGTTCGGATCCGGATTGGATGCAGTCATGCAGAGATATCCATCAAATATCCATATTTCAATTTACCCGAACGATTATGTTTGAAACGATATCATTTTCGCCCTCTAGTCTTATGTGATGATTTGCCTTTTTCCTATTTCAATGATCTCGACATAAAAATTCATGTAAAAGTTACATGTTCTTGTGTTTAACTATTTTTTAGGCTAATGTATCACCTCACGTGTCTAATTTATTTTTTGTTTTTTTAAGAGAACTCAAAATATACTTAGGAGTTGTTTGGTTGCCCTTGGAAAAAATTCGCATGAATTATAAAAAATGGAGTTGTTTGGTTACTTTTTTTTTTTTTTTTTTTTGTAGAAATGGGGGAAGTGCTACTTCCCATGAATTATAAAAAATTCCCTTAAAATAGCGATAAAAGTTTCAAAAAATATGTAAAAATGGAACATTTCCAAAACAATAAAAAGATAATATTATGAAGACACTCATAAATGAAAAAAAAAATGATGAAATACTAGAGTAATTAATAAATAATAGAAAAATATATTTTCGGATCGAATCGGATATCGAAATGTTTTAAAACTAATATCCATATTCAATCCAAATAAAAAAAAATCGGATTACATATCCGATCCAAACTTAATTATCGAATCGGATATTCAAAAGTTCGGATCAGATTTGGACCGGATATCGGAAATCGGATTATTTTCAGCCCTACTACACACTATTTATGACAAACCTTACGATCAACAGCTTTTGCAGGAAACTTGAAATTAATGGTCTTTAATGGATGCAATGGAGCCATAATATCCATTCCATGGCTTCCTGCATAATATACGTTCTCTAACTTTACAAATTCATACACCTAATCAAAAAAACACATGGTCAACGTTAATAATTAATCATCCAAAGAAGATGCACAAATTCTCATTTGTGACGCTCACAAGTACTTCTGTAACGGAGAAATGTGATCATTTTTATTATAAAATGTAGCATTATCTGATACGGATTAGGGAAAGATGGTTGAAAATATATCACAAATTATAGTTCAAATTCATATTTACCACGAATGTTGAAGTTGATTTCAGCGTTCAGTTATCCGTACGCCATCAACACACTTTTGTAACCCGATGTAGTTACGTTGTTGTATTAGTTTACGGTATTAGTAAAATAAGTGTATTTGACCAAATGAGACAAATACCATCCGTATAAGAACCTTTTTTTACGGCTGCCAAAAAAAAAAGCTCATATTTACCATATTTAGTAAAATAATCTTGAAAATCTTTCCGTACTTAATATTGATAAATAAAAATTTGTGGACGATTACTTTTTATCATAAAATGGCTATATTTTCTCCGTTATAATTTATGACCCGTCATAAAAGAGACCAACTCTCGAAGATGAACTAAATATTACCTTATCTCTGCTCCTCCCACTGATAATTGAAGTTGGGAAACAAGAAGCTACGTCATGCACCACTGTCCGCATCTGCAGTATTCAGAAACATTCTCATTAGTTAGAGTATACGTGACATAGAGTATACGTGACATGTTACGTGGTAACGTAGCACGTCAAGTGCACCTAAGAATTTTTCATGAAAGTACAAAATAATTTTCTTTTGGGAATTATGTGTGTCTAATCATTGTCGATTGGTCATGACAAGATCCATGAAAAATTATTATGTAAACGATAAATAGTCTAAGTGAAATAATACAAACATTCTCATTAGTTATTGTGTTTCGTCGCGTGACGCGGTACATCAAACGGGTTCCCAGAATTTTTTCATGTATGTGCATATATGTATAAGTAAATTTTTTTCTGGGAATTCTGATGCGTGTCTAATTATTGTCGTGATAGTATCCGTGAAAGAAAAATTATAACACAATTAATCACAAGGCCGCTAAATAATAAATTTGAAAAATTTGTATCACTGCTTACAAAAAATAAAATAATTAAATTTATGATAACTTCAAGTCCATGAGAAAACCACATTCTACTCTCATTTTATGAATTGACGATTTATTCAGGATGTTATAGACACAATTATTATTATTATTATTTTTTTTTTTTAAGCGGGATACACCTTAGAAAACAAAATAAAAATAAAAATAAAGGGACAAGTGTGAAAATCCCCATACTTAATTACTCGAAATTGTTTACCTTATCGGTCATGAAGGCCATGTCGGGATCGTTTACAATAGGTGAAAGAGTTCCATCATAATCCAAAAATATTGCAATTGTTTTCCCTCGAGCTGCACACATCATCTCTTGGAATGTATCTAATGCTGAAGGGTGTTTTTTCTGGTTTATTACAAAAAATAAAATGCAATTCATAAATTAGAGCTTAGAGTATCACAAACATTGTGTGGGGTGTATATCATCTGGTTTTGTCCAGATTCAAGTCGGGTAGGAACATTGAAAAGGCGGTAACGCTCTCAATCATGAGTTTTAATACTACTGCATTCTTAGGTTTGAACTTGAAACCTTTGTCTAAGTTAGAGCAACCTCTTACCAAGCGTTCTTACTTCTTAGTGCTCATGGATACAATATCATAAAGTTGAGAAGGTCATATCATGCACACTAGTTAAATAGTCTCACTCTTTATTGAGATGGCCTCATCGACAATCAGTGGCGGATACACGATTTGAAATCAGACAGGACAGGAAATATCAGTGAGGACGAACAAGTAATGGCATAAGTGAACCTAAAAAAAAGTGAAAATTTTAACTAAAAACTTTCAAATTTTCATACTTCAACGGGGGCAAGTGCTTTGCTAGCCTTCCTCTAGTTCCGCCATTGCCGATAATATGTATTTTCAATGTAAAGAGATAATAATAGCAAAATACTAACCAGCCAAGAATCATATAGTTGCCAATTTGTAGTCTTCTCCTCATCAAAATTTGAGGTTGAGGTTGTTTTCAATCTGGTGAGTTTAGCAATCAACTTGGGAAGTCCCATTGTAGTAGACAGCCTAATGAATGATTATTTATATATATATATATATATAATCAACCAAATTCTCCAAGATTGTTTACACTTTACCTACACCAAATCATGGATAGATCCATTAAGTTTATTGTAATAGACGAATTACAAATCGATATAAGTTGGTACACAAATTCTTGTTTAAGATGACAATAATAACTGTCTGAAACTTACAACTAATCAAGTATGCATGATAGATTAGACAAAAGGAATACTTAAGGACCAACAAAAAGTTTGTCTTATTAACTCGTTTTCATCTTAAGGCCAATATTGTTATCTTAAGAGAACTGGTTGAAGCTAGTAAGGCACGGAGATATGAGTCGAGTTGTTATAAGTTGTAAGGTGACATACATTTTGAAATTTCGAGTTGAAACTTATGTTACAGAGCCTTAAAGGCCAACCCGTCGTAACATAACTTAAGGTTAAAAGATCTTGTCCAGAGTCACTGTTAAGCTTTAAAGTCCAAACCGTCGTAACATAACTTAAGGTTAAAAGATCTTGTTCAGAGTCAGTGTTCTTAAGTTAATATATACGGAGTAGTCTTTCATCTAATTTTAATTTTACCCTTGTATGATAAGGAGAGCTAGCTATCATACAATACGACCAATCTACACAACGATAATGAGACATAATAAAATGTGTCCATGTAAATATTTCTTATAATGCTAACGTAAATACAAATAAGTTCTACACTTTTACTAACGTGTATTAACCTTAGAACACACATTACGAAGCTATATTAAGAAAGATTCACGAAATTTTTTCATAATATATACAGAGTAGTTTTTCATCTAATTTTAATTTTACCCTTAGTATGATAGCGAGAGCTAGCTATCATACAATACGACCAATCTACACAACAATAATGAGACATAATAAACGTGTCCACGTAAATACGGCTTGGAACACACATTAAGAAGGATTCACAAAATTTCTTTCATTAACTATGGTAAAAATGAGATTACAAGAACATATTCTAAATCTTTCTTAATATAACTTTTTAACGTGTATCTTAAAGTACACATCAGAAAAACTGCTATTTACCTCGTTAAAAAAAGGATACTTGAAATGTAGAGAAGTAAGACATACTTTACTATGTTTTCTCAGATAGGCATGCTGAATTCTTGCAGTAGTCTTGATTTGCTGCAGCTTTTGTAGCCGTTATTATATGTTGCTTTTTATGGTATGTACTTGTAGTTGTAAGGTACCTAAGTAGTAGTTAGATTAGATACCTTAAAATTTGGCTAAAAAAAGTATGCACAAATTTTGATACCTTAATTAAGGTTTCTAAAGTAGGGAGTGTACAAGTACTTAATATATACTCTTCAGAACGTACAGTTGGTAATTATTAGGACAGACAAAGAAGAAGTGTCCCAACTTTGTGGGGACTCTTAAGAACTTTCGGTTTAAAATGTCATGTTGGCCTGTCCTACAAATTACTTTGCCCTCTTCTTCTCACAAGAGGCACATCATATATTGGAGTATAAGGTATGTAAGGTAATGCGGAGCGTAGATCTTCCGTTTCATTTTCGTGTCTCTTTATGTATTAGGCTCTATTTTTTGGATTGATTGTATTTGAACTCAATTGAATTGATTTGATCTGAACTAACCTAACCTGAATTTATAGGATTTGAACTAAATTTATAGAATCTGAACTTTTCTGAACTTATTGGATCTGAACTGAACTGAACTTATTGATCTGAACTTTTTTGAACTGAACTTATAAGATCTGAAGTGAACTTAAATTAAGTGACTTTAAGTTCAAAAGAATAGGGCGTTATTCCCTCCGATTTTTAGGAATTGTTCTGTTTAACTAAAATTATTCTTAGGCCTTTTTTTTTTAGTTGAATGGATCCGATCTAAACTGAAATGAATTGAGCTAAAGTGTGCTGAACTGAATTGAAAGTTGCTGAAATGAATAAAGTTGAAATAAATTGAGCTAAACTGAAACAACTTGATCTGATCCGAAATTAAGCTGAAAAAAACAACGTCACAAATCTTAAAAAGTGGACAATTTTAAAAAATCGAAAGTAGTACTATTTTTCTTTCTGACATTAACATTCTCATAAAATAGATTGTGTAAATTACGGTATTAAGTAGGTGATGTGTTAAAAGGAAAGAGTAGTGAGATCGACCCAAAATGGGTATCGAAATAGGACGGAGAATCTACACTCGTTAATGAGAAAAGGAAATCGTTGTCAGTGGTCACCATGGTACACAAGAGATGCACCATTATAACAAATTGACGTAACATACTAAATGAATCGACAATAAGAAACTTGTACATTTTACATCAAGGCTTCAATATATATCAAACTACTTATAAGCCTACTAATAATTCTGGTCTAACCAGTCCGAAATTTGTGGATATGTAAAAATAATTCTGGTCTAATCGGTTTGAAATTTGTGGATATGTAAAAATAATTCTGGTCTAACTGGTCCGGTTAAGTATTGTACCGAAATTTTTCCGGTCCAGTTCCGGTCGGAATTTGTATCGATTTCGGTTTCGATCCAAACTAATTCCGGTCCGATTTTAGACCACTGCACAGCCCTAACTACTTACATAGATTTTAAAATTTATCTTACATTCTCCGTATCTATAGAGGATGGATACTTTGGTGTGAATTGGATTTATGTGGGATTTTTTTGGCTAAATGATGTTATTTGGGAAATTAATTGGAATTTTAGGGTTTGTTTCAAACTATTTGGGGTTAATGGGTCTACATCATCAGTTTTATTTATTTATTTATTTATTTTCCTAATTTTAGGTAAAGCCGCCAATTAAGGTAGCGACTTTACTATATTTCATAACATTAATAACACGTGTATTTGTAAGATTTTTACAAAGTAAAAGCCGCTAGTTAGACCAGCGACTTTATCCCTCATCAGACTGAAAGAAGCTATATCATGCATGCATAAGTAGTGAAGTCGTTAGCCCGTTAGTGTTCCAAGCGGCTTTCCTATTTCTTCGATTCTAAGAGTTACATGTCTTTAATGATTGGAAATACGGTAAACCAAAAATCTAGAAAAAAAGAAAATAAAAATAAAGAAGCTCATTTAGCCACAGAAAAATTCTTTATGGGGTGTTAAGAGATCACCCACAAGGGTAATACTTCGTATGGAATATGTTGTCAACGAGATTCAGACATAAGTTATAAACATTACCTCTTATTATAACTTTAATAGCTAAGCTAATTGATATCTAACCGGTGTGAATCATTAATTTTGATTGAAATTATGCATGGAAGCATTAATTTGCTAAGCTAACTGATAGCTAACTTTAATAGCTAAGCTAACTTTAATGGGTAATGATAAATACAGCCAGAAAAGGCTACACATACACATTGTGTATGTGACCTTATACACAAGCTAATCGTTATGCGACACGTATCAAACTATGGTTACTTAGGGTTGATTAAACTAGGGTTAGTTTAGTAATTTTGCACATGTAGTTAATGAATTAACTAGAGTTAGTTTATATTATTTATGGTTATTTTGTATATTTGTTTTATTTTCCACATTTAACAATTATAATTTATTAAATACAAATTTCGTAATTATCCTAAATTGTTCACATTAAAATCGACTTAGATTTATTACGATTTATACTCGG
>VHZZ01000473.1:58728-71723 GCA_009801015.1 Silene noctiflora | reverse complement strand
AGGAAAGTTTGACTTTTAATGGATTAAGATCATAAAACACCTAATATAATGAAATTAAATTGCTTTGTAATCGTGCTGATACCCATTGCTTAACTAGTTACGAGTATGGTTGCAAACCTTAACAGGCGTCTAATGCATCGCGTGTTCGAACACTCCTAACAACATTTTTTCATTTTTATTTTTTACATTCCTTTTTTCCCCTAATTCCACACTAACATATGCAATTCACCCAAAAATTGAATTAGGATTCATTGATATTGATTGAAAAAATCGAATTACATCTTCATAAAAATAAATCGAATTGAATTAAATTGAATTAGGGTTCCACAAAATTGATTAATAAAAATCGAATAGCATATTAACAAAAAAAAAACGAATTACATCACAATGAAARTTAGTCTCTAATTTGAACGATTTAACCAATTTGAACAATCAATTATATTAACATGCTTAAATCGAATTCAATTAGGGGGAAATAATTAGGCTAATTTGGGAAAATTGAACCCTAATTAAATTTGAAGATGAACCCTAATTGAATTTCAAATAATTAGGGTAATTTGAGAAATTGATTTAAGTAAATTAGAAATGTAAAAAAAAACCGAGTATAAATCGTAATAAATCTAAGTCGATTTTAATGGGAACAATTTAGGATAATTACGAAATTTGTATTTAATAAATTATAATTGTTAAATGTGGAAAATAAAACAAATATACAAAATAACCATAAATAATATAAACTAACTCTAGTTAATTCATTAACTACATGTGCAAAATTACTAACCTAACCCTAAATTAATCAACCCTAATTAACCATGATTTGCCATGTGTCGCTTAACGATTGGCTCGTGTATAAAATTTTGATACACCATGTGTATGTGTATCATCTTCCAATACAGCCCTTAGGGCTGTATTTAAGAACTAAACTACTTCCCAAAATGAAATTAAATTAGGAATTTATGACACAATTACGCGTAAATTGATGTCATTAATGCTTGATTTAAGTTTTTCTTTCCTTTTTTGGTCCCTTAAATATAGCCCTTAGGGCTGTATTTATCATTTTCCAACTTTAATAGCTAAGCTAACTTTAGTACATAAATTTGATTGAAATTATGCATGGAAGCAATAATTTTGGGCCACAAAAAGGTCAATTGAGTAATTGTATGACCAATGCAATTGTGTCAAATGATACAAACATGTCATTGTGAGAGTAGGTACCACTTAGAATAAACAAAACCAATAATATACAAAGAATGGACGAAATATGGTGACAATGTGACTTGGTTTTCCAGTTACCACACAACACAACAGTTTGGACAATATGCCTATAAACTTGTTCATAACTATTTGTCCATTGCACTCACTTATTAGCTCTATTTGATGTTTTTTTTTTGCTAGGAGAATAAAGTCGACTGAGACTAATTGACTGAAATCGACATTTTTTTGGTGTAAAGAGAGTTATAAGAGCGATTTTGATGCTGATAGAGTTTGAACCCAGGCCATGAATACTACCTTCTATGACTTTAGGAAAATGAGATAGTACTAATAAAAGATACTAAATTTCGATATCACCCTCTCAAATGTACATAATAGGTTTTATACATACAATTCTTTCTCCATTATGTAGGGCCTATACTATGTATATACGAGAGGGTGATATTGAATTTCAGTCGTACAATGACTTGTTCAAATTGCAGTCACTTATTAGCTCTATTTGATGTTTTTTTTGCTAGGAGAATAAAGTAGTCGAGTGAGACTAATTGACTGAAACCGACATTTTTTCTGGTGTAAATAAGTCGTAAGGGCGATTTTGATGCTGATTGGATCTGAACCCAGATTATGAGTACTACCTTTCATTACTTTAACAATTAAGATAGTTGACATTTATCTGCACTAAAACCGACGTAATATTAAAAGCAATGACTATGCTAGTGGGACGAACTTTAAGAAAATGGGATAGTAAGTACTAACAGGTAATACTAAGTTTCGGAATCACCCTCTCACATGCACACGATAAGTCTCGTCCACATATAGTTCTTTCTCCATTGTGTAGGGCCTATGCTATGTATTTGATTAAAGGGTGATATTGAATTTCAGTACCAAGCATCGGATGATTTGTTGTTTCAAATGTGAGGTGATTGATGTCCCCTATAAAATAGGCTTTGAAGCATTATTAAAGGGTTAAGCACTAATAAACTCATCTCTAATCATTTGATTATGCAAAGTTTGGTTAGTTGATGTCTAATTTTGCGCCAATTAGGGTTTTCTATCCTTGATGAATTGGAATTGGACCTACACCAATTTACTTTACCCTTTTTAATAATAAACTTTTTTTTTCTAGTTGATCCTTTTTTAATAACAGTTAAATCTTTGCTTTAGACTAGCACTGTCCGTTTTATGTTTGAAACTGGTTAAATATTACCATATGTTGGTGATAAAGTCAAAAATTTTGACCGTTTCTAGATAACTTACCATTTGATTTGATATGTATTTGTTCTGTCTTAAGCTTAAGACGGATAAAGACCGTTTTAAATGAAAATTTTGGTTTTAATAATCGACTTTTTATTCCTAGTTGTGAACACTAAATACACAGATTACATTTGGTTGCTTTAAAGAGTCCTTGTCACTCAGAGCATTAAGCTTTACACAACCTTACCCTGGTCCAAAGGGGCTATGTGTGGCCCATAACCCTTACCATAACCCTACATTACATCGAAGGCACCTAGACGCATTTTAGAAGTCACTGCAGATATCAGTTAACATAGCTGGTAAAATTATAAGGGCGATATTCGTGATCTGGGTTCAAATCCTGTCAGCAACATATCATATTTTAAGGTGATGTCATTGGATCCATAACTTCGTATCTATGGTAACATATAATTACCGCGTTGGGTGATTTTGGACCAAGGTAGCTCGACAAACATTTTGGATAATATCTCGACTTATGGTATAATCGATTGAGATAAGACTGAAACCGAGATTTAATACAACTGATCTATGGTGTAGGCACCACTACCTTACATAGTTACATAGGAAGGCAATAGATGCCACTTTAGCAAATGGTTGATTAAATTTGATAAGTAAATAAAGCTATTATGTCTTGTCATTTATGGTGTGGAATTCCACCAGAATGACAATAGATTGAATGACCATTGATGTCTCTTTGGTAGAACAGTATTAGTTTTCATGGTGTCGCGAATATGCTTACACTTTCTTCGGTGTGCAGGAGGTAAACCATATACCCGAGTAAATATCTTCCAAAGTTGAACTTAAAAATCACGTCTTTTGTGCCAGAAATCCTATGTTTCTTAGCTTGTTTTCTCTGTTTTTATCGCGGTTTTTTTTTGGGGATTATGACAATTTACGTTCATAATCTGAATCATTGTAAAATTAGGTATTACTATCGGGTTCTTTTAGTATCAAAGAAAATTCGAATACTTACAAAATATGACATTTACAAAATATATTAATAATTTCAAGAACTGTAGAGCTAGAATCCCAGTTGATGTTCAAGTATGCAGATCATTCGTACTTGTCGTTAATTCCGTCCTTGGTACAGTTTGTTAATGACATCCTGTAACAACGAGTAATTGATTCGGAGTTAACATTAATCGGACTTGCTAAGCAGTAACCCGGTGAGCTTTAATTTGAATGTCGAAAAAACTAACCTTGTAATATTTGAACAATTGTGGCCTCTTCTTTTTGAAAGTTGGAGTTATGAGGTCGCGATCCATGTCAAATGGCACCGGGTCTAGATGTACTGCTTTGATCAACTCGAAACCTTTCAACTGATTGAAGAAAATAAAGCAATATATGTGTTAACTCCATCTGTAATTTCAAAAAAGATAAATTTTCGGAAAAAAAAAGATGAACATGAAAAGTTAGAGCGACCTTGTTTGCTTTAGCAGTTTTGTTGAGTTGGTCAAGGATGAAGGCCTTAGCTCTGGGATGCTGGCACAATGAACTGAAGTCGTCAACATCGATACTGTTTGCTTCGGCCCAGGATTCAAGAGCTTGCTTGTTTGGGTTGACAACGGCAACCAAGAAGGACTGAAAGCTATCTCCATAGACCCATATCTGAATTATAGAGACATGTTCCGAACATCAGAAAATGTAAAGATTACTCGAATTATGTATGCATCTATATTACTCGAACTCTGTCAGGACAAACAAATTGATTTCGCTACTAAAACTGAAACCGAAATTTAGCACCATGAATGCAAGATATGTATGTCACAAAGGTTTAGGTTTGCAAAAATACCGAATCAATTTCTGAGGCAAGACTATATACATTCTCCAAGTTTTCAACTGAAACATATTCACCCTGAGACAGTTTGAAGATGTTTTTCTTGCGATCGATGACTTTCATGCACCCATCTGGTTGCCATTCTCCAATATCCCCTAATCAAAACACAACAACCAACATTCATTACAATAAACTCAAATAAGACCACTGTATGTATATAACGAGCTCATTCCATGTCAGTACTTTATTTTATGATGGTTGAGTAACTATGTATGTACACAACGATCTGATACAGGGCTAAATGCGTAAAGGGCAGTCTAACCAGTGTGGAACCACCCGTCAACCATAACTTCTTTGGTGAGGTCTTCGCGTTTATAGTAACCACTAAAGAGGGTGTTTCCTCTTATGCAAATCTCTCCTCGAGGTACGCTCCCGAGAGCATCATACTCCATTTCAGGAACCGATTCTAGGCACACATCAACATTTGGTGCAGGTGGTCCGACTGTTCCTATCATTGCCATGTCGTTGGGTTGGGCAATGAATGAAGCTGCACAGCTTTCAGTGAGACCTGCGAGGTATTCACGCAGCTTATTAAATCTCGGCCAAGTGTTTCTTGGGTTATCTACTAGGCTATTAATCCAAAAATAAGTACCATATCCTTGAAGAACATGAGCGCAAGTTACAACGCGTAGGAACGTTTCGACACTGGGAGCAAGAGGTGCACCACCAGAAAGGATTAGACGCAGGTTTCCGCCAAGACCCTCTTTTATCTGAAGCAACAAAGTAAATGATATGAGATAAGTGACGCTCAGAGTGACTAATGATCAAAATTTGTGCAGTTTAAATCACCTTGCTGAAAACAATCTTGTCGAAAAGGGGAGACGCTTCTTCATGCTTATACCCTGAATTCATGTTGCTTAATTTGCTGCAATTACACAATTCAGGACAACTGAACAATTAGATTCAAATATAGGCAGGGAAGCTGGTATATTGTGTTGCTCAGACTAGGCTGTATGTATTTAACACGGCCATACGGGTATTGCTCGATTGTCTGATCACTGACTGTCTAACACGGGTCCAGGGTTCATGGGCAGAATTGAAGTATCGGAGCAATATAGGGAGGGGAAAGAAATTGCAGATCTCAGTATAATAAATTTGCGAGGAGAGATTTACTTACTAGGAGTAGGCGAGATTGAATAATGTACGCTTCACAGTACCACTTGAATTGATCTTCTCCATCAAACCTGAGAGTCAGACAGCAGACCATCAGAAACTTAAACAGACGAGTAGTACTAGAATTGTTCGATACTCCTTAAAGTGTGAGTTTCTTCTATAAATGTATTTGATGTAACACAGGGAATAAAGCGAAATGGCTCAATATATTCACGGAACTTATTGTTACTAAAGTAGCAGTCGGTTTACGTGATTTTTCAGTAGATTTTTCATTCTGGTCACCAGAAACAACCTGTGTTTTTCAGTAAAGCAGGAGACTGCAACGCGGTTGAGTAATGTCGCTGTTATAATTTGATGTTTGAGGTAAAAACATTAAATCAGTAGAAATGCAGTTTGTATTACCTGCATAGATTCTATCCAACACACGCGGAACAGTGCAAAGGATCGTTGGTTTCAGCTGTTTAATGTCATCAGATAATAGCTTGACATCCTGAACAAACAATCAGTTATCAGAGTACAGAAAAATCATTTCATGAATAATACAGTAGCTGTAGAGTTTTATATGCGACAGTTTCGTATGTGAGATCAACGTAAATCTTTCAAAAAAATAAATCCTCATTACGGTTAATGAGATGGACTCACGTTTAAGACCGCCATTTATAGTAGTACGAAGTACATTGTTCTGTTAAGAATTTCACTTACCCCACGCCAATATCCGATTGATGCACCAGTTGAGATGAATAATTCCTCGACCACTCGATCAAATATATGTGCTAGAGGAAGGTATGACAGATATCTGTCACTTTGCCTAAGCTGTGGAAATCAGAACAAGAAAATTTTATTGGTAAACATAGAAAGTTTTGAGTAAGACCGTCTTACAGAATGATCTAGCACTAGCAGTTTTACAATATTTACAGTAGAGAATGTCGGAAAGTGAACATATATACCTCTTCATTGATGCTCTTCAATGAGAAATTAATGCCTGATACAACAGTGACAACGGTCTCATTGGAGATGAGCACTCCCTTAGGCTCGCTGGTTGTACCACTAGTATACATTATTGTACAAATATCGTCTTTCTTTTTGGCTGGAAGATCATAATGTTGATCGCTTCCCTACAAACATTTTCGCAGAAAATCTACTTAGAAATATTTTCTTACTAAGTACTTGTAACCGTAAAAGAGCAAGCAAAATGAGTATAATGTAGCCTCAGCATATTTGAGCATAGCTTACCAGTTCCAAAAAATCATCCCAGGAGTAGATTTCCAAACCGAATTCTCTAGCAGCTTCTTTTTGGTCGGCTGCAACCTTGCCAAAGCTCACCAGTGCTATGTACATAGAAATCAGAGTATTTGGTTATCAACAAGTTTTGGGAAAGACCGTCTTACAATAAGTCTTGGTACAGTGAATATTTAAGGTTTTAGTCGAGTTTTCAACTTTAAACTTTCACCCGTAACCTTTAATATTTCCATCCCCGTGTTTATCAAAGTTTTAGCTTGAAACCTTAAGATTCAACTTACTTCTCAAGTGTTTTGTTGTACACGGCATTGTCTTGAGAACCTATAAAGAAACGGCCAATAACACTTACAACCATTTCGTTCAAGAATTTGTGCTTATTCAATGTGTTTTCTTGGCAAGCTACGGAGTATCTATCTATTGAGACATACCTCGGAAACCTTCTTCTCTTCCACGAATGCAATCGATACCTCAGCATGACAAATGATGTATTCTACTGCATCAGAACCTAAACCATAACACATTTTTGCTTAAGAAGTCTTATCACGAAACTTTGCAATTGGCAAAGAAGATAAGTGAGTGATCGAAGTTCATACCTAGAGAATCATACAAAGGGACACAATGCAGTCCATGAGCATTACATGCCTGAAGTACTTAATTTGGTTAGACATCTAATTTAAGGTACTAAATTTTCGCGTACTGTCAGAAAGAGAAGTCATGAGATGCATACCTGCATGCTGATCACCCACTT
Source organism: Silene noctiflora (assembly GCA_009801015.1). NCBI lineage: Eukaryota > Viridiplantae > Streptophyta > Magnoliopsida > Caryophyllales > Caryophyllaceae > Silene > Silene noctiflora. The sequence continues at coordinate 64,320 of VHZZ01000473.1, read as the reverse complement.
TGGGCAGTTAACGCTGTAGATTCCACACCGTCCTCCCTGCAGAAACGGATTAATTTATGAAGACGAGACATGAGCCTAGTAAACACGAAATTTGCTTAAAGCTCAGGAGATCAAAGTGAAAATATCGGCAAAAAAAGTGTCGCTGACAGTATCAGTATGACAGACTGGTACCTGCCACCACCAATTAGGCAATGAAATATATGAAAAGTCCCCTTAAAATTTTCGATTTTTTTCCTAAGTGAAACAAATCCATTTTATCCAAGTTGAGCTCCTTGCCAGTTCAACTGAAGAGCTAAAGACACACTTGACGAAGAACAACCCAAATTTCGACACATTTTTATCATGGTTCATCCTGAAACGGCCTTTGTGTTTCCATCACAAAGCTGCAAGGGTCGATACTGCTTACGACTGTCATCTGACCACCCATATATTAAACTACCCTAGGCAGAGCAGTTGAGATGGCAGAGTTAAAAAGGTATAGTTTGTAATTCACTTACTTTGTTGATACCACAGCTACGAATTGATGCTCCTACTTTAATAACAATGTTGTACACTTCCTCGTATGTCATCCAAACATAATCGCCTTCCTGTTTGTCGAGACACAAAAGACAGAAGAAACATTTCAGGAATCTCGTAACACTGAAGCGAAGAAAAAGGCCGAATATGAGACGATTCCATACTTTTTCATCTGAATCTTCTTGGTATCCAAGCATTCTGTTCTCTGGAAATTTCTCAACTGATATCCTGCAATTATACCGGTTAGATTAATGTTTTTCATACAGAGGTGTAAGGCTTCGATTTGGTACATCTTAAAAAGGGTCAGACACGACTATTTTGTATTAAAAAAAAATGCATATTTTTTATCTCGAAATAAAGTACACCAAGTGAGTAAGGGCCATGTCATAAAACATAATCGACATTTCAATGGGTCAGACACGACTATTTTGTAAATAAATCGACATTTTTGTCATAAAGAGGATCGACATCAAAGAGATGTACGTACCGAAAAATGTCCCAACAAGTTTCCATCCCTGAGAGTAGAGGTGGGAACCCATCCTTGGCATCCACACTCCGGTAAACCGGTCCGATAGAAGGTTTACCATTCTTTGCTTGTTTCGCATTCTCGACTTCTACCACATACTTCTTCTCTGCCATTCTTTTTTTTTTTTTGCTTAGAATTGTCAAAACTCAGCTTCAATTATTTGTTTGTTTGGCGTTAACGTAGAATACTCGATTTTTATAGATGATGAAAGCAAATTAGCAAAAAATTGTTGATAATTTTAGAAGAAAAATGAAGCATGTTGGTGGCCAATATCAACTAATATACGAGCGCTTGCTTCTACGTAGTACAGACTTTTAAGATTGTTTGCCAAACCAACCATTCCGCCAAACTAACCATACCGTTGACTCTTTTCATCTCTTTAGGCACCGTTCTTTTGCACTTAATTTCGGTTTATTACTATTCAGTTCAGTTCAGTTCAGCTCCATTAAATTCAGTTCAAATCATTTAAACAGAGTCCAAAAGAACATTGGACTTAGTAATGGGTAGCATTAGGGGAGCTTCCCTATTTAATTTTTGTTTGTGAGCGGTCTTTTAAGTTTGAATCAAAGGTAAATTTATATAAGTAGTTGTTCGTTTATTGCTTTTGTGTGCGCACTTTACTCGATTATATAATTATAGAGTACTTTTTTCGTAACATTTCCACCTCCATCGTTCTCTTAACAAAAGAAAACATTTCTATACCTTTTTTCGCAACATTTCCATACTCCATCGTTCCCTTATTTTCTTTGTCTTGTTGACGGTCAAACAAGAGAATAAATTACAAGAAATTAATTCGACGATAGTGGTGTTTAATTAACTTATATTGAAGGCTCCAAAATAGATTGTTTTATCTAAGAAGATACCTTAGAACAATTGTAAAGGACAAAAATATGCTCAAGTAGGTAATTGTTGCTGATAGTTTGATCAACTAATGAATGGAACTTTAAAATAAGTTTGCAGTTAACATGTGTAATAACCAATAATTACCCTGTTTTTTCGGATTTAAAGTTGCAACTTAAAAAAAAAAAAAAAATCAATTCAATTCATACCCACTTTTTTATTAGTTCATAGCTTATAACCTATTTGTTTAGATCAGATCTTATAAATTCAGTAAAAAAAAGTTGATCATATAAGTGCAATTCAAAAAAAATTAAGATTTTATTAGTTCGGTTCAAAAAAGTTAAGTCCAAAGAATATGCCTAACCAGTAACAAGTGGTTAGGGTTCAATTCCTAACTATTGCGAATAAAAAAAGTCAAATTTGGGAGGGGTTTACTTATTAAATTGCCTTCAGTATCCTCAACTGTCAGTAAGGGATACTCATGATCAACAGAAAAAAAATCAAGTCACAAGTGAATCTGAAAAATCAATCAAAAATATCTAAATTGGTAACCGATCTAACATCCAATCTGAGTAACCTGAATGGAACCCGAAACCCGATTCAATCTGAATCTACCAGAAACTAAATCGAATTCAATAATAACTGACTGATACCTGAACCTGAATATATCTGAATCGATTGTCCTGAATTAATAATATTTATTTTATCATAAAAACACTCTCATTTTAAGTGTTTTTTCATTAGTTCCTTATTTATTAACGATATTATGAATTATTATACTCAAATTGATAGATATAAGGTACAATTAAGCTAAATTTTTTACCTTTAACTAAAGAAAACTATCACCAAAACTCAACTGAACTGTTATTAACCGGATTTGAACCGTATCGAACTCGAAGTAGCACAAACCGATTAAGGTGATAACCGAAATGAAACCGATCAAAACCGAACTGAAACCGAAAATAAGGTTAATCACTCAATCCAATTAAAATCGAACTGATTTAACTCAATCCGAAACTGAATTAAAAAACCCGTTTGCAAGGTTTTTATTTGACTTAAGTTTAGTCGCCCAGATCTCGAGCTCAATCCCAATCTAAAATTCGGAACAAAAATCGAGCTAAGATTGAGCTTAATAAATCTCAGATTAACCTAAGTTAAAATTGTGTTATCTAGTTACTTAATTTAGTAATATAATTATAATTTTACAATAATATTTATAATAAATAAAAATTAATTTCTTATGCAAAATATCTACGTTATAAATAATTCTCAAACCTTATAGCGAGCTGATATCGAGCTAATTACAAGTCAAGTTAAGCTCGAGCTCAAATCAGCGCGGTTAAAGTATACGGGAATACGTCTATATCGAGTAGTATGAATAAGTTTGACCACCGTAAAATATCTTCATAAAAATCTTCTTCCTCTTCCAATTGCATCCCCAATTCATCCCTGTGATAATCGCGATCAACCAAAATTCGTACACCCCCCGAAACCCTAACAATGGCGGAAACCCCCAAAATCACCCAAATCTTCATCAAACTCTTCGATAACAAAACCCTAACCCTCCAATTCCCACCCCAAATCCCAATCAATTTCCAATCCCTCACACACCACATCCAATCCCTAACCCAAATCCCCCAAAATCTCCAAACCCTAACCCTAAATGGCAAAATCATCACCCCAGCAACCTCCCCATTCCTCAAAATCCCCAATTTCTCAACCCTAACCCTAACCCTACCTCTATTAGGAGGAAAAGGCGGGTTCGGGTCCCTCCTTCGTGGAGCGGCAACAAAAGCGGGTCAGAAAAAGACGAACAACTTCGACGCATGTCGGGATATGAGTGGTCGGAGGTTGAGGCACGTGAACGCGGAGAAGAAGATGGAGGAGTGGGCGGCGGAGGAGTCGGAGAGGAATTTGGAGAAGAAGGCGGAGAAGTATTTGAAGGAGATGTCGAAGAAAGGGAAGGGAGGGAAGCGAGATGATGGCGCTGAGAAGTATGTTGAGATGTATAGGTTGGAAAGTGCGAGGTGTGTTGAGGAGGTTGAGAGGAGTGTTAGGGAAGCGGCGGCCGGGATGGCGGTAGGTGGGAGGAAAAGGAAGGGGGTTGAGAAGCGTGGTGATGGTGTTGATGCTAAAAAGTTGAAAATTTGGTTAGTTGTTTCTTTCTTTAATTCAATTCAAATTATTCTTATGCTGATGATAGCATTAATGTTTAGGTTTACGATTAGGTTAAGAATACGATATGAGTCATCATTGTGAACCGATACACGAGAATTTACATCGCGCTTGATAGCAATTTAGGATGGGAGGGGGTGGGGTGCGAGTTTTCTCTCCAAATTGTTTCTATGTTGTACTCCCTGATAGCAATTTAGGAGGGGAGGGGTGGGGTTGGTGTGAGTTTTCTCCCCAATCGTTCTTATGTTGTACGCCCTGATAGCAGTTTAGGAGGGGAGGGGCGTTCTTTATGTTGTACCCTTCCCGTTCAACTAGTTCACGTTTTATGAAAATACTCCTCACAAAAGAATAAGAATGTAAACAACGAGATGAACGGAGGGAGTGATGATTTTGTTTGTATGAGTGAAAACCGATCTCTCCCTTTATCCATTCAACGGGAAATTGCGTACCTCATTTTCCCTCCAGATGATGGTTAATTGATAATCATCTTTGAATGAGATGACTTGGGTCAGTCTCACAATTAGGACTCATACATGGTGCAAATTGAGGATTTGTATTTTTATTTCTGTGTTTGCTTCACTTGCCTTGAAAGTTTGAGTTTTTATGGTTGTTGGTGGCAGTTGGTCCATTAAGCTTGCTTATGATATTGAATATTTGATCAGTACTTATAGAGCAAAGGACTTGGTGTTATGACTAGCTTTTCTTGTTTTTGAGTTTCTCTACGATTGAATAGGTAGGAAAGGGAGGTGAGCTAGGGTGTGTTCATGTGACAGTGAGCCAGGGTGTGCCTTTGGCAGTTTATTATAATGTTGAGTACATGCGCTGTCCTGATGGTGTACTAGATATGAGCTCAAAAGTTTTAGATGCAGGATTAATTTTGGGATGACAAGGATGTAGTACTTGAAAGGAAAGTGAGAAACGAGAAATACAACTGACTGTACTTCGACTATTCGCTTCTAGGGCTATCCCTGTGTCCACTGTCCAGTATGACACTTTGGGGTATGAAATCTGTGCAATTGTACCTGGCCCTTGCCATTTGACTTTCTTCCCATCAGAGACAAAAAGGGGGATTGCATGACAAAGTAGAGGAAGATACTCTTGTATGAAACATGTAGTTGATTTTTGACGGTTTTAAGCTTTGTGCCTCGAGCATCTCTCTCTTCCTTTTAAAACAGTGATAAAGATCTCTGATCCTTAGCACTTGTACCCGAGTCCTAGTAACATAGGCTGCAACTTTTTTTGCCTTCACTAAAGACCTTTGATCCTTAGCACTGATGACTAGAATTTGTACATTGTGGGTGTTGTATTGAATTGTGTGTATTTATTAGTTTTTATCCATGTCTCATGAAAATTTCTAGTCTAGTTAGTCTACAATAGCCTTGTACATTTAACTGAATGAGTACTCTCGAAGCTAGTAACGAGGAATTTATCTCTTCATATTGAAATGATGAATGCTGCAAATCTACATTGAAGATATTGTATGGTAAAATGCAGTTACATTCTTTAATTTAGGAAGGATCTTTCATAAAGTCAAA